>QTSX02006049.1:0-41419 GCA_014839935.2 Entomophthora muscae | reverse complement strand
TTGTCTTTCTTTGCAGGGTCTCAGGCAATCATGGTGTAGGGTCTTGTCTTTTTTGCGCTTCCTGAGTCCTTACATGAGGTAAGTGTTATTTTTGTTTACCTTTAGGATTATCACTGGGCCTACTTTTTTGGGTTGAAGTTTACTTTTGTCAATGTTCATGACCCAAACTTTGTCACCAACCTTGTGTCTGTTTTGGATGGGGACAAATGTCTTTTGTAGACGCTTTTTTTTCTCTTTCTGTTTGATCATCATTGGTCTCTATGACCTGGGGATCTGAACAAGGGGGACCTTGCTTGGAATTTCCAGCTTGGGTCCTGATAATGCTTGAATGATATTGGGCTGTGTGCCATATACCAACTCAAAAGGGCTTTTCCCAGTGGATTTGTTCACATGAGTTTGGCATACAAGTAGTGCATTTGGTAGCTGCTTATACCAGTCTTCAGGTCTCCCAGCAGTGAGCTTGGCTAAGGCTTGCATGAGGCTGCCATTTAGCCGCTCCACACTTCCATTGGCCTGAGGGTGGTATGGTGTTGTCACAGTGTGCTTGACCCCATTCTTGGTGAGGTATACATTGGTGTCTTCAGAGGTCAATTCTTTCCCTCCGCCAGTTATCAGGAGTTCTGGCTTTCCAAACTTGCTGATGATTTCTTTTCCTATGAATTGCCACACATTGTTGCCAGTATGTGTCTTTACTGCTTGTGCTACTGGCCAGCGTTTAGCAAAGTCTATTGTGGTAATGATATATTTCTTATCATTGTGTTTTCCTGGCATGGGGCCTACAATGTCTAGGGCCCACACCTTGAAGGGTAGTTGCGTGCAGATGAAAGTACTGAATTTGGTGGGGGTTTGCTTTTTTCAAATTTCTTGCATACTTCAATTTGTCTAGGACTTCTTGAATGTCACAATACAGGGTTGATCACCATACTTTGTGTTTAAGGAGCTTGTATAGTTTTTGGCTCTTGGTATGTCCAAGGTCTCTGTGATAGTGTAGAATGGTGTCAACTTGCTGATGCATGGGAATGTAGGGAATGGTCGTGCCATCAGTCATTTTTTGATGTAAGTTTTCATTCACGTCTGCAAATAAGTGCTTGTTCTTAATGACTGTTTCTTTTGTTATGTCAGTGGTGCCAGGGGGAAACCTTTGTCCTTTGTCCAAAGTACCCAGAGGGGCCAGTCTGGGTTTAGCTCATTTTCTCCTCTTGTGGCACGGATGTACAGGCGCAAGAGTGCGTCCGCCATGGCAAGTTCTGGACCAGGCTTGTATTTTATGAGTATATTGAATCTCTCTAAGAGTTCCATCCAGCAGGCTTGACAGCAAGATATATTTGCTTGGGTTTTGAAATATATAAGCAACTTGTGGTTGGTCAGTGCTGTGAATTCTTCCTGTTGTTCTAGATAACAACACCACTTGACTAGGCAGTTTACAATGGCCAACAAATCCTTGTTATGGATAGGATATCAACATTTTCCATCTATCAACTTTTGTGATTCATAGGCTACAGGAAGGAAGTCACCATCATTGTTTTTGATTTGTAGTACTCCCCCCAATGGATGTGTCTGAGGCGTTGGTTTCATTTGGTATTCCCTGTCACATTTGGGGAATTGCAGGATGGGAGCTGTTGTGAGTTTCTCCTTGAGATGTCTAAAGCAGAGGTCACATTGGGGGGTCCACACAAACTTGGATTTGGCGCCAGTTATGGCGGATAAGGGGGCAGTAAAGACGCTACAGTCAGGTATGAAGCGGTGTACATAGGCCACCATCCCCAAGAAGGTGCAAAGTTCTGACTTATCCTTGGGTGGTGGCATCTTGCAGATGGCCTGTATCTTTTGGCTGTCAGGGTTGATGCTGTCTTTTGAGACTATGTGTCCCAGGAAAGGCAGTTGCTCGCAGAAGAACTGGCACTTGGAGGGTTTGGCCAAAAGTTTGTGTTGTGCCAGGGTATCAAAGTCTGCCTCTAGGTCTTTGTGGTGCTGTTCTACCAAGAGACTATAGATAATGATGTTGTCTAAGTAGACTAAGGCATGCTTGCCTATGTGTGGGGCAAACACCTCGTTCATGAAGGTCACAAAGGTTGAGGGAGTGTTTGTCATACCAAAGTTGAGTACCACACACTTGTAGTAGCTGTATTTAGTGTGGAAGGCTGTTTTGGGAATGTCTTTCTCCTTAATACAAATCAAGTTGTAGCCTGCAGTTAGGTGAATCTTGGAGAAGACTGTGGCTCCACCCAAGGCGTCAAAGAGGTTGTCAATGAGTGGTAGTGGGTAACAATTCTTGATGGTAACTTCATTTAGGGCTCAGTAGTCCATGACTAGGTGCAGAGTGCCATCCTTCTTGGCCACAGAGAATACGGCAGCCCCAAAGGGAGATTGTGAAGGATGTATAAGTCCTTTCTCCAATGCTTCTTTGAGGTAAGCACGTAGGGCGTTGTCTTTGTTTGGGGTCAGTTGGTAGATAGGTCATGCTTTGAGTAGAGCTCCTTTGAGTTGAATGGAATGTTGGATGTTTTTTTCTGGGGGCAACCCGGGTAGAGCCTCCTTGAAGATTTCTGGATGGCAGGTCACAATTTAGCAATCCTGAGGCGTGGAGGTATCCTGGTAATCTTTGAAGTGTATGATCTCGTACTGGAAGGGGTCCCAGTCAATTGTCTTATGGTTTTCCTTTTTGTCCAGGGTCTCTGTAATGCGCACAAAGACATGGTTGCATAGGAGTTGATCCACTGAGTCAGGGTAGATCTGGTGGTTGACACCTTCACGCTTGATGGTAAACACCAAGGTCACCCAATCTATGTGAGGATTGTTCTATTGTAACCAAGCCAAACCCAGTACAATGTCAAACTTTGGAAAGTCAATGACAGGGCCTTGGATGGTGGAATGCAGGTTCTCAAGCATGGCAGAGAAGGGGGTGGCTTCCCTTGTTACAGAAATGTGATGTTCATAAGCTAAAACCATGTTTTTAATCTGCAGAGGATTAGTGGCTATCTTGAACTTGTCCACAAAGCTGCTGTTGACTAAGGTTTAATCTGCGCCTGAGTCCAGGAGTGCCAAGCCTGTGTAACTGCAAAAACAAAAAGGATAGAACATCAATTTATTGGGATGTCTGGCAATGGTGTACAGTACCAGGTCTTCTGAGGGTACTTGGATCATTGATCATTGGTCCACGTCCTCAGGTTGGTACTTATCATTGGGCAAGTCAGGAGTTGTGCAGGGAGAGCTTGGCTTGCTTAGTGCTCTCCCCGGGCTTTTCCCTTGTTGTGGTTGCCTTGTGTGGCAGTGATACATAAATGGGTACAATTTGACTGGCCATTGTACACACTTCCATGTTTATTTGAACCTGCAGGTTTATGACTGGTGTTGTTCCTGTTGTTTTCAGTGGGTGGTCAAGTGAAACACCTGCCTGTGTGAGAGTCTTTGGGACTCCCTTGTTTTCCTGTTTGCGCCTTGTGAAGAGTGTTAGATGTTTGTTCTTCTTTCTCTGCCTTGCAATACAGGCTCTGTAGATTGGTCACTTGGTCCAGGTTCCCGTGTCTCATTACATGTAATTTGAGAGTGTCATAGTACATGAGGTGCGTGGCTGGGGTGTCAAAGGCCATGTCAGAGGGTGCGTGTAGTTGGAGTTCTTTGTAGGCGCAGGTGAGTTTCTTTACAGTGCCCGTCTGGGTCAAGTTCTTTACTTGACAAATGATCATGAGTGCAGTGTCCTTAAGCACAAATCTTTCCAGGAAGTCCTGTTTGAAGATGTCCCAATTCTTCTTGGTATGTTCTTTGTGCCACTTGTTGCACCAGGTGCCAGTGTCATGGGTCAGGCAAATGGAGATTTCTGCAATCCAAAATTGCTGTGGGCATTCCATCTGGGCCAGCTTGCTCTGGGCGGACTGGATCCATGTGGCAGTGTTGTTGTTGGCTCCAGAGAAAGGTTCCAAGGCAGCACTTCAGATTCTTTGGGCTACATAGGTGGGCATGGTGTTTTTGTCAGTTAGTTGTGGGATGGTGGTGGCTGTCTGAAAGAACCCTTGTGCAGACATGGCATTGAAGGCAGGTAATGGAATCACTGTGTTCTGGTACAGGACAAATCCATCAGGTATCTCGGCACCAGGGGTGTATGGAGTCCAGTTCAGAGGGAGGCCAGACATGATTCTGTCAAGTATTTGTTGGCCGCAGCAAGTACAGACAACATGCAGAATTTTACAAGATGTGATAGGATAGAGAACCTACCTGTGCTACCAATGTTTTAATTGTGCTGTTCTAGCAGAGTTACAAGGGGAAAAATATTTAGAAACTAGATAACATTCTTTATTGGGAGATAATGATTATATAGTTAATTTGAGTCATGGATAACAGGAACATGATAGGGCTGATCACACAGTGGGATGGTGAAAGGGGTGTCTTGATCCTGGTAATAATTCAAGCGCCAAAACAAGGTATCCACTGTAGGGGATTAGCATTTGTTCATGTTGTTGGATTTGGCAATTCAAGTTGATTTCTTAGTCTGGCTTTGAGTGGCCGGGTAATCAGATTGCAGGTCATGAACCCGCTTACTTGGAACCTTGCTGGTGGTTCAAGCCTGCTGTTTTGACACTGGCATGGTAGGATATCATGTTCCTGTTCAGTAGTTTTAAAAGGTATGGCATCAAGCAAAAATACTTCAGATTTAAACAAAAATAACTCAGATGTAAGCAAAATTAAAAAAATAACTCTATTGTAAATTAATATAAATTTGTTCATTTTTAATTTTGTTTACATCTGATTTATTTTTGTTTAAATCCAAAGGATTTCTGCTTGTCACCATAGCTTTTAAAACTACTGTAGAATGAAAAATCCAATTATGATGCTGACCTGGCAATGACCTTATCCAAATATGGTTGAGCCTTATCCAGATCACTGCTACAAGCGTCACCACTCTTAGTGACCCAAAAGCCCTTCACTACGGTATAAGACCACCCATCCTTCTCAATAAAGACCATCTTATCCATAATCCCTTGTCAGCCCTTTTCCTGGACAGCTGTCTTTCCCAACCCAAATGCTGAACTATAGCTAGTTTGGTTGCAAGGCTGGTCTGATCTCTAAATGTACGTAACAGCTTGGTCCATTGACCCCAACCCTATCCCCCAGTTGACGCCATCACTTCAAGAGATTGCTGGCATACCTGCAAGCTTATTCTCTGGAACCCAGAACTCAAATTCAATGGCTGGCCAGAACATCCTGCTTGATTCATGGGGATAGACAGCACTGGCCAGGGTCAAATTAGATAGTTTGAGTGGCAGGGATCTGTCACAGTAGGTTCCATAATGCCGGGTATTGTCCATCCAAGTAAGAAGGCTCGGAAGGCTGGGAAACCTGTATCAAAATTGACCAAGTTAACGGATTTAAACCAAACAGTCAATCAAAAATGGATCACAGCTGCTCCAGTCTGTCAGCTGAAACCAGCTCCCCCCTTGCAAACTGACGTTGATAAATTGACGTAATATGAGGGTCACCTGATATAAGCTCACTAATCAGCATGGTCGTCAGAAGCTGGTCACGCAAGGGTTCTTTGCAACCTGGACTAGATACTTACTTGAAGATGCCAAAGAAATAGGAGATCAAGACTCAGGTGGTATTGCTTAGTCAATTTTTCTGATATATATTGAATAGTTTTCCCTGCTTCAACTCTAAGAGTTGAGTCCTCCTAAATTTACTCAATAAAAATCAATAGTCCCAAGTTCTAATTTTAAATTTTAAAAATGCATCCTGTGATTGGGTTGTTGCGGTATATCCCGTACAATCTGATTCTGAACATAATCATTTCAGGAAGATGGGGCCCAGTATCTGGAACTTTGTTGTCGGCGCTGCAAAATGTTAATTTCATGCCAGACAATTTTGTAGCTCCTCCCCTCATTCTTGAAAATGAAAATTGTGTCACTTCTCAATGCCCAGAATTCTACGCTGAAGATGCATTGATGCTTTCCCAGGTCATTTATCTTGGTTTACTCTGGTTAGGACTGATTGTTCTACTTAATCCTGGAGTTACAATTGGAAATTTCACAAAAAGATATCTGAAGCCGCGTTGGTGATTAATCATCAATTCTATATGGATTTGGGTGATAATTCCCCATCATTTAGAAACGGCTTCATATTATCCAGTGATTTCTGTCACAGGATCCTCAGCCGTGAGGCGTAATCAAGGGAGATAAGGGCCGACCATACCCTGGGTAGATTTTTCTGATGCAAGGAGGATCCCCCCAGCTCTGCCCAGATTGACCTGTACACCACTGGCATGGGTTCAGGGATTCAGGCTGCCTAGGACATGCTTAACTGCATCACACTAAAATGCTGGTTGTTAGATGGAACTGCTTGGCTGGAATACAGAGATTATAATCTCTTTGATGCCCCCAGAAGAGGGCTGGTAGAGGAATGGTACTGCCCGGAGCTCTGAGCCCTATGGATCAGCTGGACCATAGCCCTCCTGGGCTGACAGGCTGACAATGCCTAGGCAGCACCCCATTACAAACCTCAATAGAATCAATGATATGATCCTACCAATAGGTCCAGGTGAATGGGAAGCAATTGCCATAAGCCATTACTCTGAACCTGATCTATACCAGGGCCAGATATCTGGTTAGCTGAGAATAAACTAGACTAGGGCAAAGATCTGGACACATGCCAGAACATTCCCATGGGATGTGCTGCTGCTGAACCTGCCGGCGGCTAGGAAAGATTCCAGGAGATCACCCTCATATGGAATGACAAATATCTGCCAATGCAAGATGTGTAAACCTATTTGAATGAGTAACTTATTACTCAAGGTTGCAGGAGCGTTGGGTGAGATGCTGCTGGGACCCTGTCAAGAGTCCAGGATGCAAGGGGTCTGGCAATCCATTACAGCCCCATGTTGGCCTGACATGGATGCCAAACTCTGGGGACTGAAATTGGCAGTCTGGGGAACATGTGATTGACTGATAAGAGTTAGAAGCGCTAGATGCTAATCTTGGCAAAAGGGCCTAAAACCCTCTATATAAGGTGCTCTCTAAATCAGAGATTGAGTAGAGTAATACCTTTTACAATGGAGAGTAGAATCCTCTATTGTTGAAGTACCATTACTAAGCTATTGTTAGTAGTCAGAAGTATCTGAGTATTGGGTAAAGCTGTGTCAATACTTGCAGTGAAACATGTTATCTCCCTTGGGTCGGTTGAAAGAACACCAGCCTGCTGTATAGTTGACCCTGATTAGTAGCATAGGATTGTCCTCATTAAATCCCCCGACCAAAGCCTCATGGAACATAATAATAAACTCTTCAGAGGTACAAAATCTTAACAGTTAAAAATCCAAGAAACTATGTTACAGTAGTACATAGCGCGTAGATAGTCTAGTTTTATTAGATACTGTGTCTTTTATAGGTTGGAGGATTAAACTTCATAGGAAGACTGAACATACAGATGGGCTCAGCTTCCGCCACTCGAGCAGATGCCTGGCAGCAAATTGCAGGTTGAATCCCCGCCAGTGGAACGGTAAGTTGGATGGAGCTTGATGCTGGGCCGGATACTAACTTTATTCTCTGCGGTTTCTGAGGGGAGGCAAACTTAAAGCTCGTTTGAGGGATTGTGGCAGATAAAGCGGCTTGCATGAATGTTTATTGGCTGGGATGGATGGATTTATAATTTAAGAATAAATCGATGGAATGGGGTTTGAATGCTTCAAAGGACAATATCCTCATGATGCCATTACGTAAACCTTTGCAAGGGTTGCATTGCGATATTGGTGGTTAGAAATGTCAGATATGATTGTAGAAGCAACGTTAAGCACGATATAAATGACCTATTTAAGGCTATGTTTTATTGTAATAGCTTATTGAACAAGTTGTCCATTTGGAGGCTGTGACCAATGAAGCTAAACAGGGCCGATGCGAGTTTAGACAAGGATCAAGACCCGACCAGAGAGTGTACCAAGAACCATGCCAGAGCCTAGGGGTGAAGAAGAGTCAAGGGTGGCGGAAGGATGAAAAGCAACAATACCGGGAGAGGCGGCCGGTAGATTATTCCGGCCAGAATAGCTCCCCAGAGAGCGGCCGGTTGGAGAAGAATAAAAGTTAACCTGAGGTCCTTCAGCACCTGAAGCTGCAAGGCAGCCATCAAGGGCGGGGTCAGGGTGGAAACGGGCTTGAACAGGTACGCCCTTGCGCCAAGGATCGCCGTGATGAGGATGGTGACCAGTCATGTTAACAGAGTGAGACTCTTCGCCCCCAACCAGTTCGTCAACGTCATAAAAACGTAGCTGGCTATCGTATGAAAGAGATAAAAGACGCGTACCGCGTGGATCCCAATCAAGGCTGGTAACGGAGGCAGCGAAGCCAAGGGCGGTAATGGGCGTGGGATTAGCAGACATATAGCGCATGTCCCAAAGTGAGAGTGTTCTCTCGGAGCTACCGACAGCCATGAGATGGGGAGACAAAGGGTTTTGAGCCAAGCACCACAGCCGCATAGCAGAGGGCTCGATGTGATGTAGGCTAGAGGCGGCAGCATGACTAGTGGTACGTAGATCGTGATGACCAAGGAAACCATGGCTAGTGATAAAATAGGCTGAGTATGGGGTAGCTGACTTGACATCGAGGCCAGTTATGGAGTCGCTGGGGACCGACAACTGACAGACGCCACTATCGATGCCCTTGACAATATCCATGGATCGAAGGCTACCGTCGCCCCCAGCATGAAGCAAGCGCGATGCATGTCCAGGCTGGAACTTGAGTCCCAGTATGGGCTGCTCATGAGGCTGATGAAGAAAGTGAGGTGCTTCGGTAGTCAAAAGCCCACCTGAGGCGATGCTATCCTCGCCATCGTTGCCCAATAGCAGGTCAGTTGCATCCCATAGTGCCACTTGTCCTTCACGGTTACCCATGGCAATTAGAAGGCGGCGAGAGTCAGAATGAACATCCAGAGTAGTAGGGATCGGGTGCATCAACTTGACAGGCGGTTCTGTAACCAAGCGGAGTTCTTGTAGCTTTGAAATGACTTCTTCTTCACGTGGCACATGGCGTTCAGGGGGGAATGAAGTGTGGATGTAGTTGTCGTGATCAGAGAGCTTGAGAGAAGACAGTTTTTGGCAAATCTTTAGTGCTTCGCTCTTGGCAAGCGCAGGGACAGCTACTTTGCCCTTTTTGGAGAGTTCCAAGTCTTGGCGTTTCATGTCCACCGGCAGATCCCAGTTTGTACGACTCTTAAATTGGATGAATTTACGCTTCTTTGGAGCGCGGTGGGCAGGCTTTTTAATAGCAGCCTCAAAAAGGGGAAGAGGCTTAGGGGCAGGCATGTTTTGGACGCGAAGTGACTTGCGCGGCTCAAATAAAGGAGCTTCTTTCTTCTTGGAAACAAGAGGTTTAACGGCAGATTTGATGGGTTCCACTTTGGAGGGAGCTATGAAGCTTGCTGTCATCCCAAAGCCTGCACCGAGACTCAGGGATTCCAAAAAGGCTTGGTTCTGGCGGATAGTTTCGAGTCGCTGTTTTTCATACTCTGTCAGGGGTGCAGGAGCTCTAGGCTGAGGAGGGCAAGGCAGCTTCTCTTTAGGCGAAGGTGGGAAACCCTTAGTGACTGGTTCTATAGCGGCATAATTGTTAGCGTTTATTACATGTTTAGTGTCAAAGTCTTGAATAAAGCCACAGGGCTGGACTGGAGTAAGTGGCTTGTTCGTATTTGCCTTTTCCTTGGAAACTACTTTTGGTGTTTGGCTCTTGGCAGAAGCTTTCCTAGCTGCAATTGTCAAGTTGGGTTTGACACTTTTAACAATGCGACCTTTGACTTTGGGGCCAAGTTTCATAGGCGCGCAAAGAGTCTTGTTTGCTTTGGCTGATCTCTTAGTCGGAATGAAGGTTGGCAAAGTAATTTTAGAATTTGCTTTCTCTTTTTTGTCGAAGAGACTAGATGATTTTGCTTTTGGTTTTCTAGTGCGGGATTCAGAAACTTGTGAGTCGGGTACACACGTTTTGGGTGGTCGACCTCTTCTCTTGATTGGTGTTATCTGGGATTTCCTTTCAGCACTTGCCTTATCAGCAAGAGATTTCTTTGAGGGTCTGCCACGAACCCCTTTTTTGGTTGGTGAGAGGGCGTTCTTTGAAGCACGAGGTGATATCGTTTTGCTGAGAATTGCAGTGGCTTGTTTAGGGGGGCGACCTCTTCTTGGTTTGGATTCTACAGGGATCTCCTTAGATAATTTTACAGCCTTGGCTGGCTTGCAAAGCTTTTCTGTAAAGGAGGTGATGAATTTTTTATTTTCTTGGCCAAGACGAAAGGCAAGCTTCATCGAGGACTTGAGATTATAATTTATTTTAGTTTTAGATGTCCTTAAAGCGACCATTTCGATGTCTATATTCACCTAAAAACAAAGACGGTTAAAGATTAGAACGGCTGTTAAAGTGGCCAATAAATTGTGCTATTTTTGTCGTTGATAGAAAAGACTCACAATCGATATTAAAAAACCCTGTAATTTTTAAGAGATCTTACTAAAACATGGCTAATTTATTGATTTAAAAAGGCTATAGTTAAAGAAGTAAAAATACTTACTGTTAAAGGAACCAGAAAAAAGAGAGATAACAGCAAAGCTCGATAGATAGCTTACTTCGTATGGTACAGCTAGGTCTTATATGATTATTATCTAGGAATGTAGATTGGTTGACTTGCTAAGCAGTTAAATAGAAAGGGTTAATTGCTAATGTGTGCACATACACTTCAAAAATTATTCAAACTGGGCTTGAATATATAGATCTTTCAAACTATCTTGGCTTTTGCGGAACAAGGAAAAGTAAATTTACTGAATAACTCCGCTATAAACTTTATTTAAAAAACTAATTATCAACTTGCTTTTGGGCATCAACGAATTTGCCGACTCAGCTCTCAGCAATGTTGAACAATTTAGTAGCCCGATAAAGTTTTAATCCAGCCAATTAAACACTTTCAATCCTTTAAAACTTTTTTTAATGGGAACTGAATTTTATTAATGTTCAAAGACGGCGTTAAAGGTAACACGGCCATTTCAATCCTTTAATATAAACCCCAGAAAATATAGCATGCAAAAAGTTTCCTCTTCACATATCCACAAGACCAAGCAGCTAGAAAACTGACTATAGTTAATCCCATAAATTTAACTTAAAAGAGGTTTAGCAAACCCTTATTTTCCAATATTGGAACCACTAACTTCCAGCAGCTCTATTTGTGATTGGGGTCTGAAACATTTTTTATAATAAATTATTATTATAATATGGGGTATATGAAGAAAAACTGTTCCTGGACCTCGCAGTATTTGAAAACACCAATTTCACCTGATTTTTTATCTACCTAAGGCTTTGATTATTTCAAAACGGTACAAGTTTTCAAAGTGTCGAGATGAAAAAGTCAGCCCAGAACAAAAGAGCAGTGGTCAAATTGTAATAGATTGACTGAACTCAGCTAAAAACCGATGGCTAAACATTCAAAAAAAGTATACCCAAGTAAAAAATAAAACATCATAAATGATCAAACCGAGACTTAATAAAACAACCCATACCCCAACCAAGACGGGCCAGGCTGGTTTGTGATGAAAAATAGTTCCATTGTTAAGCATTACCTCAGATACATATCGTACGAACAAAGTTAGAGCGGCCTCAAAATGAAATTTCTCAAATACAAACCAACCCTGTGCAATTTAGATTCTTTCACATTCCAAAGATAGAAAAGTAATCCTGCAAGCTTGGTCCTAGTTATCTGATTAGGAAGTCATGATAGTGTTTCAAGCTATATGGATTTTTATTTGAATAGACAGGTTTGGGGTAATTTTATAATGGCAACTAAACTCCTAATTAGGGCTACATCGGATCTGAAACAATTCTGGAAAACTTGTGTCCAGTGCAATTTTTCTGGAATTGTTTCCTTCCCACAACTTTGATGGATGAGCTGATGTTGACTTTTAACTTATAATCAATTAGTATATGTTACAAAATCTTTGATTACTCCCTCTTGGGAAAGCAATTCCCCGAGCAACTCTCTGAATGATTCCCCAACTAATCATTAAGTTGGTGGCACTCTTATCATTCACCTATCTATTACGGGGATTAAACATTTTGAGTCTTAAGAGAAACACTATTTGGACAAGCCCCATGACCGCCATGATGTACATGGACAACATGTGACTTCTCATAATACTGTCAGGGCCCAGAAAGCCCTGGACAATCAGCTGGCCATCCTAGAGGTGAAACCCAACACAGCTTGGAAACCCCTTCCAAGTATCTCACAGAGCTAGAAAACCCACCTTTTGACTAATGAATGGCCCAAGATTTGAGAGGCACATGAGCCTCAAATCCCTGGCTTTGATTATATTATCAAATAAGGGCCTCTTAATTATCAGGAAATGATACATCAGGAGCACAATTGTTTGATCACATGATCTGGCACTCAATCACTTGTGGGATCTATAAATAACTATGGCACCTCAGCATGCTGCAGTTCAAGAAAGGTTCATGTTATACCAACCAATGAGCACCCACCCCCTGGTCCAAGTACGCAAATTACAGTAAAAATTGTAAGTTTAACTGCAGTTAATGCCATCAGTTCTCTGGTGGCACTAAAAGCCTCAAAATTACCAGTAAGTATAAATAGTGAGGAGGAGAAGCCCTCCTCACTGTTGACATCTTAATAAAGCAAGTTTATGCCCAGAAATTGTTATCTTATTGTAGGAAAAATTTATTTTTGCTCCAATTTAATTATTCTCTTTGCATCTATTTGGGAATATACAACATAATACAAACTTGCCTACCCATATCCCCCTGGCTATACTCCTGCTACCTCAGTCAACCCACCCCGTGCTCTTGACATGGAGTATTACCACCCTCATCCCCTGGATCTTCTGCCTAAAATGAAGAAGATCCCTGCTCCTCCTCCTACCCAATGCGCCTCTTGCCCAAGACTTCAGCAAGTTAGGATTTTTTTACATCACAGTATTGGGGCTGGTCAATCAGGTTGTGCCCCATACTGGGAGTTGGCGTCCCTTAGCTACTGCAGCAAACTACCTGGTCAGGATTGTGCCTATTGTATACATGGCCTTCCAGGCCCAGCCTGCCTCCCCTGCAGGAGTCCAGCCGGAATATGATATGGGCCGTGACAGTATGTCACCCATATTGTTATAACTGTGCTGTTTTAGCAGAGTTACAAGGGGGAAAATATTTAGAAACTAGATAATATTCTTTATTGAGAGATAATGATTATATAGTTAGTGTTAGTCATGGATAACAGGAACATGATAGCGTTGATCACACGGTGGGATGATGAAGGGGATGGCTTGATCCTGGTAGTGATTCAAGCACCAAAACAAGGTATCCACTGTAAGGGATCATCATCTGTTCATGTTGTTGGATTTGTAAATTCAAGTTGACTTCCTAGTCTGGCTTCAAGTGACTGTATAATTGGGTTGCGGGTCACAAACCTGCTTACTCAAAACCTTGTTGGCGGATCAAGCCTGCTGTTTTGACACCCCCCAACTGAAGGTCAGCCTCCTCTGGGGGCAGGTTGTCAGGAGCCTGGGCGCCATACTGGACTAACTGTTGTTCTGTGGCGGGCAGGGCGGTTTTGCGTTGTTTTTGTCTTTCTTTGCAGGGTCTCAGGCAATCATGGTGGAGGACTTTGTCTTGTTCACATTTCCCGAGTCCTTGCATGAGGTAAGTGTTATTTTTGTTTACCTTTAGGATTATCACTGGGCCTACTTTTTTGGGTTGAAGTTTACTTTTGTCAATGTTCATGACCCAAACTTTGTCACCAACCTTGTGTCTGTTTTGGATGGGGACAAATGTCTTTTGTAGACGCTTTTTTTCTCTTTCTGTTTGATCATCATTGGTCTCTATGACCTGGGGATCTGAACAAGGGGGACCTTGCTTGGAATTTCCAGCTTGGGTCCTGATAATGCTTGAATGATATTGGGCTGTGTGCCATATACCAACTCAAAAGGGCTTTTCCCAGTGGATTTGTTCACATGAGTTTGGCATACAAGTAGTGCATTTGGTAGCTGCTTATACCAGTCTTCAGGTCTCCCAGCAGTGAGCTTGGCTAAGGCTTGCATGAGGCTGCCATTTAGCCGCTCCACACTTCCATTGGCCTGAGGGTGGTATGGTGTTGTCACAGTGTGCTTGACCCCATTCTTGGTGAGGTATACATTGGTGTCTTCAGAGGTCAATTCTTTCCCTCTGCCAGTTATCAGGAGTTCTGGCTTTCCAAACTTGCTGATGATTTCTTTTCCTATGAATTGCCACACATTGTTGCCAGTATGTGCCTTTACTGCTTGTGCTACTGGCCAGCGTTTAGCAAAGTCTATTGTGGTGATCATGTATTTCTTATCATTGTGTTTTCCTGGCATGGGGCCTACAATGTCTAGGGCCCACACCTTGAAGGGTAGTTGCATGTGGATAGGTAGTACTGACTTTGGTGGGGTTTTGCTTTTTGCAAATTTCTCACATACTTTGCATTGGTCCAAGACTTCTTGAATGTCACAGTACAGGGTTGGCCACCATGCTTTGTGTTTAAGGAACTTGTATAGGTTGCAACTCTTTGTGTGCCCTAGGTCTCTATGGTAATGTAGGATAGTGTCAGCTCGCTGATGTGTGGGGACATAAGGGGTGGTGGTTCCATTGCAATTTTTTGATGTAAGGTTCCATTCACGTCTGCAAATAAGTGCTCATTCTTAATGACTGTTTCTTGTGTTATATCAGGGGTGCCAGAGGGAAAACCTTTGTAATTTGTCCAAAGTACCAAGAGGGGCCAGTCTGGGTTGAGCCCATTTTCTCCTCTTGTGGCACAGACATACAGGCGCAAGAGTGCGTCCGCCATGGCAAGTTCTGGACCTGGCTTGTATTGTATGAGCATATTGAATATCTCAAAGATTTCCATCCAGCAGGCTTGACAACAGGATAGATTTGCTTGGGTTTTGAAATATATAAGCAACTTGTGGTTGGTCAGTGCTGTGAATTCTTCCTGTTATTCTAGATAACAACACCACTTGACTAGGCAGTTTACAATGGCCAACAGTTCTTTGTTGTGGATAGGATATTGACACTTGCCATCTCTCAACTTTTGTGATTCATAGACTACGGGCAGGAAGTCACCATCATTGTTTTTGCTTTGTAGTACTCCCCCAATGGATGTGTCTGAGGCGTTGGTTTCCATTTGGTATTCCCCGTCATGTTTGGGGTATTACAGGATAGGAGCTGTTGTGAGTTTCTCCTTGAGACGTCTAAAGCAGAGGTCACGTTGGGGGGGTCCACACAAACTTGGATTTGGCGCCAGTTATGGCGGATAAGGGGGCAGTAAAGACGCCACAGTCAGGTATGAATTGGCATACATAGGCCACCATCCCCAAGAAGGTGCAAAGTTCTGACTTATCCTTGGGTGGTGGCATCTTGCAGATGGCCTGTATCTTTTGGCTGTCAGAGTTGATGCTGTCTTTTGAGACTATGTGTCCCAGGAAAGGCAGTTGCTTGCAGAAGAACTGGCACTTGGAGGGTTAGCCAACAGTTTGTGTTGTGCCAGGGTAGCAAAGACTGCCTCTAGGCCTTTGTGGTGTTGTTCCAGAAAGGGGCTATAGACAATAATGTTTTCCAGGTAGAATAAGGTATTCTTGTCTATGTGAGGGGAAAGAACCTCATTAATGAAGGTCACAAAGGTTGAGGGAGTGTTTGTCATACCAAAGTTGAGTACCACACACTTGTAGTAGCTGTATTTAGTGTGGAAGGCTGTTTTGGGAATGTCTTTCTCCTTAATACAAATCAAGTTGTAGCCTGCAGTTAGGTGAATCTTGGAGAAGACTGTGGCTCCACCCAAGGCGTCAAAGAGGTTGTCAATGAGTGGTAGTGGGTAACAATTCTTGATGATAACTTCATTTAGGGCTCAGTAGTCTATGACTAGGTGCAGAGTGCCATCCTTCTTGGCCACAGAGAATACGGCAGCCCCAAAGGGAGATTGTGAAGGACGGATAAGTCCTTTCTCCAATGCTTCTTTGAGGTAAGCACATAGGGCATTGTCTTTGTTTGGGGTCAGTTGGTAGATAGGTAATGCTTTGGGTAGAGCTCCTTTGAGTTGAATGGAATGTTGGATGTGTTTTTTGGGAGGTAACCCAGGTAAAGCCTCCCTGAAGATTTCTGGATGGCAGGCTACAATTTTGCAATCCTGAGGCGTAGCGGTATCCTGATGGTCCTTGAAGTGTATGATCTCATACTGGCAGGAGTCCCAGTCAATTGTCTTCAGATTTTCCCTTTTGTCCAGGGTCTCTGTAATGCGCACAAAGATGTGGTTGCATAGGAGTTGGTCCACTGAGTTGGGGTAGATCTGGTGGTTGACACCTTCACGTTTGATGGTCAATACTGAGGTCCCCCAGTCTATGTGGGGATTTTTCTTTTGCAGCCAATCCAAACCCAGTAGAATGTCAAACTTTGGAAAGTAAATGACAGGGCCTTGGATGGTGGAATGAAGGTTCTCAAGCATGACAGAGAAGGGGGTGACTTCCCTTGTTACAGAAATGTGATGTTCATCAGCTAAAACCACGTTTTTAATCCACAAAGGATTAGTGGCTAGCTTGAATTTGTCCACAAAGCTACTGTTGACAAGGGTTTAATCTGCGCCTAAATCCAGGAGTGCTGAGCCTGTGTAACTGCAAAAGCTGAAAGGATAAGAGATCAGTTTATTTGGATGTCTGGCAATGATGTAAAGCACTGGGTTCTCTGAGGGCACTTGGATCATTGGACACTGGTCCACGTCCTTGGGTCAGTATTCATCATTGGGCAATTCAGGAGTTGTGCAGGGAGAGCTTGGCTTGTTTAATGCTCTCCCGGGCTTTTCCCTTGTCTTGGTTGCATTGTGTGGTAGTGATATGGAAATGGGTACAATTTGACTGGCCATTATTCTACTTCCATGTCCATTTGAGCCTGCGGGTTTATGGTTTGTGTTATTTCTGTTGTTCCCAGGGGGTGGTCAATTGGAGCGCCCGCCTGGGTGAGAGTCTTTGGGTCTTTCTTGTTTTCTGGTTTGCACTTTGTGAAGGGCGTTGTATGTTTGTTCTTCTTTCTCCGCTTTGCAATAAAGACTCTGTAGATTGGTCACTTGGTCCAGGTTCACATGTCTCATTACATGAAACTTGAGTGTGTCATAGTACATGAGGTGCGTGGATGGGGTGTCAAAGGCCATGTCAGAGGGTGCATGTAGTTGGAGTTCCTTGTAGGCGCAGGTGAGTTCCTTCATGGTGCCTGTCTGGGTTAAATTCTTTACTTGATGTATGATCATGAGTGCGGTGTCCTTAAGCACAAATATAGCCAAGAAGTCTTGTTTTAAGGTATCCCAGTCCTTTTTGGTATGTTCTTTGTGCCACTTGTTGCACCAGGTGCCAGCATTGTGGGTCAGTTGGATGGAGATTTCTGCAATCCAAAATTGCTGTGAACATTACATCTGGGCTAGCTTGCTCTGGGCGGTCTGGATCCATGCAACAGTGTTGTTGTTGTTGGCCCCAGCAAAGGGCTCTAAGGCAGCACTACAGAGTCTTTGGGCTATGTAGGCTGGCATGGTGCTTTCATCCGTTGGCCGCAAAATGGCGGCAGCTGTTTGGAAGAAACCTTGTGCAGACATGGCGCTGAAGGCGGGCAGCAGGATCACCGTGTTCTGGTACAGGACAAAACCATCAGATATCTCAGCACCAGGGGTGTATGGGGTCCAGTCTAGCAGGAGGCCAGACATGATTCTATCAAGGATTTGTTGGCCACAGCAAGTACAGGCAACAGAAGTAATTTTGGGGAATAAAAGTAGGATGGGAAACCTACTTCTGCTACCAATGTTGTAACTGTGCTGTTTTAGCAGAGTTACAAGGGGGAAAATATTTAAAAACTAGATAATATTCTTTATTGAGAGATAATGATTATACAGTTAGTGTTAGTCATGGATAACAGGAACATGGTAGCGTTGATCACACAGTGGGATAGTGAAGGGGGTGGCTTGATCCTGGTAATGAGTCAAGCGCCAAAACAAGGTATCTACCGTAAGGGATCATCATCTGTTCATGTTGTTGGATTTGGAAATTCAAGTTGACTTCCTAGTCTGGCTTTGAGTGACTGGATAATTGGGTTGCAGGTCACAAACCTGCTTACTCAAGACTGTGTTGGCGGGTTGAGCCTGCTGTTTTGCCAATATCAAAACTAGTAAGCCTGGAACCCTATTCTTCTTTGATTATAGGGGCATCTTGTATGCTTTTATTTTTGACCTCAGCTTACTACATAAGACAGTATTTGACCAAGAAACAAGAAACAAAAAAAAGCCAAGAAGAAAGTGTTGCCAAGTCATCCCAGGTCCAGACTGTGACCATGTCCACCTTGAACCAAAATACTGCTGCTCCTACAACCTTTCCTGACCTGCCAAAAATGGACTTGGCTGGTTTCAGAAAAGGAATGATCATGATCAATGCCCTGTTCCGTGCACACCCCAGGAGCTTCAGAGACAACACTCAGAAGGTTATGATGGTGGCTGCCCAGCTGAAGGATGACGCCAGAGAAACCTTCTTGACCAGCCTAGAGGAAGACCTGGATCTCATACTCTCCTACAATCAATTCCTGGAGAGAATGAACCCTGCAACCACTCCTGCTGGGGCCAAGATCCAAGCCTACATGGGGCTCATCTGCCTAACCCAAAGAAGGGACAATCTGGAGACCTACATGCAACAATTCCTATGCCTGGCAGAGACCGCCAAGATTCCTGACAACATATCAGGCCTGCATTTCAGAAACAGTCTGAACCCACATCACTCCAGCCTAATGAGACACCACCAATGCAACCTCCCCAAAGACAAGCTCCTGGCTATTGCCAGAGGCATGGAAGTCAGCCAACAAGAATACCACACTGGATAGCCCAGAAACAATCAACATCCTGATGCTAGTAGACATTGTTTGAACATGACCCCAGAAGAGTACCAACGCCATGTCAGAAGTGGGCTATGCTTATATTGCCACCAGTGTGGCCACTTATCCAAGGATTGCACTAGCCGCTCCAACAGAACCCAAGAGGCCACCATTTCAGCAATAAATAACGCTTCCCAGTCTTATCCTATCATTGACACTACTCTATGTTACCATGACCATGAGGTGAACACTGTAGCTCTACTAGACAGTGGGGCAACCCTCAATTACATGGAACATAATATAGCTGAGAAACTGGGTGTACCAATCCAGGGAAACTCTAGACTGGTAACCTTGGGTAACAAGACAACATACCTGTCCCACAAATGCAAAGAGTCCATCTCCCTGAAGTTAAATGGGAAACTCCTGCCCACCAGATTCTATGTCATGGAGAAGCTTCCAAAACCTGTAGTGATAGGTTTTGAATGGTGGGTTGACCACCAATTGAACTTAGACTATAAGAACCATCAGGTGACTGTCACTCATGAGAGCCAAACTTTAGAGGTTCCCTGCTTGAACCCCCATCAGACCCCTGAGCTGAACAACATTGCCATGGAATATTGCAAGGCTGAGATCCCAAAATGTTTGAAGCCTTGGGAGTCCGTCTTCTCAGAAGAAGAAGCCACCACCTTGCCTAAACACAGTCAGTTTGACCACACTATTGACCTCCTCCCCAAAACCCAACCTAAGCATGGACCTGTCTACAGTTGTAATACAAAGGAGCAAGCCGCCCTAAGAGAGTACTTGGACAATATGTTGAAGAAGGGATATATACATGTCTCCAAACCTCCTTGTTCATCCCCTTTACTGTTTGTTAAAAAGAAGGGTGGCAACCTACGTCCTTGTTTCAATTACCAGGACTTAAACAGCATCACTGTAAAGAACAGATACCCTGTACCTAATGCCAAAGACCTCTCAGACCAGCTTTCAGGAGCCAAAGTCTTCTCAAAGGTTGATTTGAGGGATGCCTTTAACCAGATTTGGATCAGGCCTGGTGACAAATGGAAGACCGCCTTCAAGACTAGACAAGGTCTCTATGAATACCTGGTTATGCTGTTTGGGTTGTGCAACACACCCAGCACCTTTCAAACTATATTGGACGTGGTATTGGGAGGACTTAAGAATCAGTGTTGTGTAGCCTACTTAGATGACATCCTCATCTACAGTCGCACCCCCAAAGAACATGTTGAACACCTTCAAGCTGTCCTACAACGCTTCAAGGAACACAGACTCTTTATTAAACTCCAGAAATGTGAGTTCTTCCAAGAGGAAGTAGAGTTCTTGGGCTACAATGTACTGAAATGAGGTTTTGCAATGACACCCAAAAAATAGAGGCTGTGACGTCATGGCCTGAACCTAAGAACTGCAAGGAAGTCAGAAGCTTCCTGGGCCTGACAAACTTCTGCTGGGAATTTGCTATATTTTTTCTTTGATTTGCTTGCCTTTGACTTGCCTCACCTCTGAGAAACACCCCTTTGTGTAGGATGACACCGCTCAATCTGCCTTTAAATTTCTAAATAACACATTTATGTCTGCCCTGTCTTGGCAATGCCAGTTTACAATAAACCCTTAATTCTGGAGACAGACACCTTTAACTTTACATTGGGGGTGTTACTTCAGGAGGGCATGATAGTAAGCTGAACACTATGGCTTACTACTCAAGGAAGTTCACTTCATCTGAGTTAAACTACCCCATCTACAATAAAGAGATGCTTGCTATCATTCATTCCTTGAAATATTGGATAATATACTTGTGTGATACCAACCACCCAGTGAGAATCATGACCAGCCACAAGAACCTGACATACTTCTTCAAACCGCAACAACTAAACCAGCACCAAGCTAGATGGACCCTATTCCTAGAAGATTACAACTTATCAATCAGCTAAAGCCCTGGCAAGATCAACATTGTACCTGACGCCCTAAGCCAAAGAGCAGAACCTTTTCCTAGCGCCAAAGAGATTGAGGAATTCAACACTAAATCCTTGCTGTCTCCAAACATGATATAGCTGATGCTTCTATTCCTGGGACTAGCCAGTAGAAGGGAAGATATACAACTAGCTCAGACCTTAGACCAGCACTGCATCTTTATCATGGAAGACTTAAAGAAATATATCAACAGTCAATACTACCAAACAGGTTACTCCTTACATGGAAACACCCTAAAACTACACAAATGCACCTACGTACCAGAAGGCCCACTGCACTTAGAGATACTGAAGGAATACAACAACTCCCCCATGCCAGAACACCTGGGCGTACAAAGACTCTTAAAGGAATCCAGAGAACCTACATGTGGCCCAGGATGAAGCCAGAGATTGAAGGATACCTCATTGGTTGCAAGACATGTGGACGTACCAAGCCTAAGCAAGGAAAGCCAGAAGGATTACTACAACACCTTCAGATTGAAGAAGGACCTTGGAAGTCAGTATCCATGGGTTGCATTGTGGAACTGCCTAATTCAAAGGAATTCAATGCCATCTTTGTAATTTTCAGCTGTTTCACCAATATGGCTCACTTCATACCAGCAACAATCAAAGTAACTGCAAAGGAAATAGCCACCTTATTCAGGAACCAAGTATTCATGAACCACAGAATCCCACAAGAAGTGGTCTCAGACAGAGGCCCTCAGTTTACCTCCAAGTTTTAGGCCCAAATTCTAAAGGATTTAGGAATTAAAAGATTGTTGTCTACTTCATATCATCCTCAGAGCAACAGGCATATCAAGAGAGTAAACCAGGTCCTTGGATAGTATTTACAATGATATATAAACTTGGAACAGAACAACTGGGCAACACACCTGCCAATGGCTCAGTTTGCATACAACAACAAAGACCACAGCTCTACTGGTATGTCCCCCTTCAAAGCCAACTACAGATTCAACCCCACATGTGACGCCTCTCCCACAGAGGAAACCAACAACCCAGATGGACAAGGCTGGGTCAGCAACATCCACATGTGCCAAGAAGAATGTGCCCAGAACCTGAAAAGAGCAGTACAAGTATACAAGGACTTTGCCAACAAGAAACAAAGCCCCAGTCTCCCAATCAAAGTAGGAGACCTTTAGTACCTCAGCGCAAAGAACATCAAAACCACTTCCCCATGCACTAGCTTGAGCCCCCAACAAACAGGTCCTTGCAAGGTCTTACAGTGTATTAGTGCCATAGCGTACCGGTTAGAACTGCCCCCGGATGAAGATTCACAACTTATTCCACTGCTCCCTGTTATCAAAGAAGATAGGACCTTCTCTCCTGCACCAGATAGTGAGAATGGCTCCCCCTCACATCAAAGTAGGAAGCTTCCCAGAACACAAGGTTGAAGCCATCCTGGGACACAAAATCTGATACCAAAAACATCATTTCCTGGTCAAATGGAAAGGGTACCCCAATGAAGAGAATACTTGGGAACCAGAATCCAACTTGGAGAATGCCGCTACTCTGCTGAAGTAATACAAGTCTTGGAATAAAGAGTTGCACTCTGCAAGCTTGACTATGGTAGGGGATAATGTCAGGGCCCAAAATGCCCTTGACAACCAGCTGGTCTTCTTAGAGGCCAAACAACCCACAGTGTGGAAACTTTCACCAATTGTCTCCCAGAGCAAAAAATACCCCTCTTTTGATTAACAAATGGCCCAGGATTTGAGAGACACACAAGCCTCAAATCCCTGGCTTTAATTCCACTAATGAATTTGGCCAACTTAATTATTGGGAAATGACACATTGGGAACGCAATTTTTGATTGCTCAATTGGGCACTCCATTGTTTTCAGGTTCTATAAATAGCTGTGGCATCTCAGCATGCTGTAGCTCAAGCAAGGTTCCTGTTATAGTAACCAATGATCATCCACCTCCAGGCCCAAGTACACAAATTCCTGTCAAAATTGTAAGTTTAACTGAAATTGATGTCATCAGATCTCTGGTGGCACAAAAGGCCACAAAATCACCAGTAAGTATAAGTAGTGGGGAGGGAAAGCCCTCCTAACTGTTGACATCTTGAAATAAATAATTTATATGCCCAGGACCCATTATTTTCTTGCAGGAATTATCTATTTTTGCTCTAATCATAAATAACGGCCAAGTCATAGGAGAAATTATTTTTATATGTTTTGCTTGGAAGAACTTACCTTCTTTTACGTCTGACAAAAGCTGACAACAAATACAAAAAGCCTATAAAATATTTTGGTTTAATGGATAATGCTGCCGCCCAAAGGGGTTGTTGGACACTTTGAAGTGTCTCATAGCATTCCTTCCTGTGGCAGTTATAATAAAAGTAAGAATATATAGCTGGACTTAATTTAGTCATGTTTGCCTAAAAAGTAAGAGAGTCAAAAATGATATAAAACTTTACTAATAATGATTAGAGCTTATAATTCTTTCATCCACTATTATTGATCAATCCAATCTATTTCTCTGCCAAAAAGATAAGATTAGATTTACTAAGCTAAGGTAAGCCATCACTAAACACAGTACTAACTTTTCAATTTTAACACTGTAAATTTACTTCAAAATAAAGGTAAGCTTCAAAATATACATATAATATTAACTGTTTTAAGCATAGTAGATCAGGGATTTTAAAGGTAAGAATGTTTTTAAAAGTTTGAAGCTAACATTAATTTAAAAAGGTATTTAAAAAGATAATAAGTTTTTTTTAAAAAACTAATCAGTTGGAGATTGAAATCAAAGCTGAATTCAAGTAAGCATTTCACCCAATTTACTAACCTCCTTTCTTTTTAAAAGAACCTCCACCCCAAAGAATATTAAGTTTAGGTAAGCTTCTTTATCTAAATTAACTAGCCTAGATTAAAAAACCAGAGTTTTGCCCTGAAGTAGATCTTGGGTTGGTAAGTATTGCTTTGATTAACTAATATTTTTTAGCCAAGCTTCACTTCAGGTAATCATTTCACTCAAACTACTAACCTTCCTCTCTGTTAGGTTGACCTAATTCACAGCAGATCTTGGGGTGGTTAAGTTATTTTCATCAAACTTACTAACCTGGATTAAGAAAACCCAGATTTTTGCCCTGAAACAGATCTTGGTTTGGTAAGTGAATTTGCTAATTACTAGCATTTTTTTAAAAATGCCCAGTTTTCACTGCAGAAAATCTTGGGCTGGGTAGGCTTTTTACTAACTTACTAACCTTTTTATAAAAACGCACAAATTTTCCCCCTGCAGCAGATCATGGATTAGGTAAGTCATCTTTTCCAAACTACTAACCTTAATTTCAAGCTCCAGATTTCTTTCTACAGAAGATCCTGGGGTGGATAATTTTTTTAGATTAAACAGATATTTTACTACAGTAGTTTTAAAAGCTATGGCAACAAGCAAAAATTCTTCAGATTTAAACAAAATCCAAGTTGCGCAAGATTCAGGATTCAATTAGTTTAAATATCCTTGGTTAATAAATGAACTGTCAAACCAAAAAAAATTCACTAACCCATCATAAAAAATTATATCAAACATCAAGCGGTGTAGTTCAAACCACAAAAAAAATGAACTGACACAACAAGTGAAATGGATGAATGCTATTCCGGAGTATATTATAATCCAATCAGGATTCATATGAGGCACCAACAGAAAGACTAAATTGAAACAAAATTGGAGCAATCTAGAAGCGAGATTACACAAGCACAAAACAAAATGAACTCACACAAGATGTGTAGTATGAGCAGCCTAAAATAGAAAACTATCAATTTAATAGCCAATCAACAGCTATCCAATTTAGGACCAGAGGCATTTTATCCATTTTCATGGCTCCAGATTTGTATGGAATGGTTTTGAGATCCTTTCAAATATGGACTCAAGATTACAATAAAAATAAATCATTAAAATTCTAATTTCTACTTTTAGTGATTTTATCATAGGTTTTTTTACAATGGTTTTACAAGCAATATCTTTGACGGCGCCAGCAGCCAAGCCAGCTGCAATGGAGGCAAGGCTCAGAACGTGGAGGCACCTGTTTACACCCAAGCCTTTGAGGCAGGTAACAAGGAAGCTGACCTGTTACTGTCCCCTGACCCATATGGCTTTGACTTGTCTGAGAGTCACTTAGTATCTAGCTCTGCCCTTGCTCCCACACTCACCCCTGCACAAGCTGCCCGTCAACCAACCAATCAGGATGGCAACCTCAATCCAGAACAACTTTCTGCCACCAGCCAACCTGCCCCCCTACAGCCAATCAGGCTTCAGCTCCTGCCGCCCAGCGCCCCAAACACAGAATAATCACTGCCCAAATTCTTCAGGGAATTGTGGCACTAACCCTACAGGGTCTGTTGTGGGACCAGATTGCTGCCCAGTTGCAATTTACCCAAGCTACTTTCATGCGGGAATTCAACAACCTAATGAACAAGGGAAATCTGATTGGGACAGCCAAGAAGCCAAAAAAGGCCACAGAGTCCCAGATAACCAAGGCCTACCCAATAATGCTTGACCTCCTCTAGCGGGACCCCAAGCTTCCCTTGACCCAGGTCCGGAAGCAACTTGCACACCATGGCATTTGGGTGTCTGAGCGCATGGTGCAGCTCTGGATGCACGGAAAGATGACTTCAATTAGGGTTCTTACAAATTTTGCCGGCAACCAATGTGATGGCACTGAGGATTCCCCATATGACACTGCAATCAAATCAACCCTAGTCAGATGCTTGACAAGTCTAACAGATGACATTATGTTTGTCTCATACTACAAGTTATCAATTGCATTTGACAATTTCAGTGAGCAAGGAAAAGCTGCCACCAAGAATGGAAGGGAGAAGGTCAAGAAGGGGACTTTCATTGGTGCATTTCTGGCTGTTTCAGCCAAGGGTTTTGTCTACTATCAGACAAACCCTGATTTCATCAATGGGTACTTATACAGCCACATCCTTGGTGGATTGCTTGACTCCTGGGATGGCTCAAATTCCAAATACTGGGTTTTCTTGAGCCACCAGATGGAGGGAAGCTCCAGTGCCCTTGAGGCCATCCAGGGACGCGGGCACCAGGCCTCAGTCTACCCTGCCGGCCATGCTGACGTCCATCTGGGAGATGTTGTCTTCTTTAACATGGGGTCCACACTACGTGAGCGCCGCCCTCAGGCTTTCAACAACCTCTATCTTGGGGTCCTTGATCACAATTTTCTCTTTGGTTGCCAAATGATGGCTGACTTGTTTGCGCAAATGGTTTTCCATGTGAACATGGGCAGCCAATCACGTAAGGATAAGCGCCTCCCACCCCGTGCCACAGCCACCTACCAACCCATCCAGCCAATGACTGATGAGGAGTACAATGAGCGGTATATGGCAACCATCACGCGCAATCCTCCTGCCTCCACCCCTGCCAACAACACCCCCCGCCTGCAAACCCAACCCATCCAATTCCAGACCCTCCAGACCAGCACCACCTCTACGTCTTCCTTCCCACGCCATTCTGCCTACTAGGCATCACTCTTCCCCGCCTCAATAAACCCCCTGGTACCCAAAAAATTCTATTTATATTATCTTTATTTTGAATTCCAATTGTTTGTATTTGCTTTGTTTATAGTTGGTTTTATTCTTTATGTTCAGCTTATTTCTATAAAATCATATATTTACTATGGCATGTATCTAGATCCTGAACACAGTTATTTTTAGCACCAAACCATAGCCCCTTGTAAAAACATTAACAACAATTTGGTGATCAGCTAAATTTGAATTAGAAAATTATAGTGTTAACTGTTTTTAGATAAAGTTGTTACTGATCCAAATTCAAAACCTTAATGATAAACTTTAAGCCAATCAGGAGCCAAGTGATAAAGTGATTGTTGTGACATAAAGGGTTATTCAATAATTCTTTGATGTATGTGCGCTAATTAATATGATTGGCTGGATGTTTTGCCATTGTATGCCATTGCTGCTGTGGCAAGTTGTTGGTGGACTAGTGCTAACCCAGCAGCTGATTGGGAACTAGTTCATCAACAACTCGCCACAGCAGCAATGACATACAATGATAAAACATCCAGCTAATCATATTAATTAGCGCACATGCATCAAAGAATTATTGAATGACCCTTTATGTCACAACAATCACTTTATCACTTGGCTCCTGATTAGCTTAAAGTTTTTCATTAAGGTTTTGAATTCAGATCAGTAACAACTTTATCTAAAAACAGTTAACACTATAGTTTTCTAATTCAAATTTAGCTGATCACCAAATTGTTGTTAATATTTTCATAAGGGGTGTGTTTAAGTGCTAAAAATAATGTGGTAATCAAGGAAACAATGCTAACACAAAGCAAACAACACACATATTGAGATGAGCGTAAAACATATACACAATGGGAAAAAAGATGGGATAATGTAGTAGATGGGAAAACAAAAAGGAATAAACAAAGAGGCAACAGTATCAAAATAATAAAGATTTTATTGGGGCAAAAGCTATAAAAACATATGGAAAGGTTAGTAAAAAAATAAAATGAGAGAACTCAAAAAGCTTCTAAAGGACCTCAACTTGGCAATTGCCAAAATCAAAGACATTGACTGTAAGGTCAAAGCAAAGGTGAAGTCCACCGTCCTTGAAGGCAAGAAACTTGATAGGGTGACATCCAAGGCATTAATGACCAAAATGCCTGACACATCAGAAACAACAATTGAGCGCTTACTTAATATCCAGAAGCACGTTGTGGAATGACTTCAATTCAAGGCCTACAATCTTTCCGTGCTGTCTGTCTGGGTTGATGACCCAGAGATGTATGCACATCTCAAGCCAGCAAAGCGCTCCAGGGTGGAGGACACCAAATTGCCAGCACAATTGATTGCACCAAGAATGGCCAAGCCGGCTGAAGCCGCCAGCAAAGAAAAAACACAAGAAGGTAACCTAAAAAAATAAAATTAATAAAATTTTCAAAAAACTTACCTTTTTTCTTAGAAAACATAGACAGTGAACTCTGCTGGGTCCTGGTCCCTTTTGTCCCGGCCATCTTTTATGCTAATTATGCCACTCACATGGCTAAGCAGCTCTATCTGTCCCCCCTGTTGTGCGGGAGCTTGAAGAAAGAATTCACAGGTCCTTCCCAATGACAAGGGACGCGCTAGCTGGGCTGACGCATGCCAAGGGGGCATCTGAGTGGGCAGTTACTGCCTACAAGGATGCCCAATTGGTCCGCCTGGACCCGGTATTCCTCAGTGGAGTTTACTGTGTAAACTCCATTGAGCTTGTTTGAGACGTCCTGGTGACGCTCCCATTCAAGAATGTATCAGAGATGGGCCAGGCTCATGCAGCTGCTTGATTCTGCTTCCCGGTGGAGCACACCCTGTCTTACCTGCTTAAGAACTTTGGGCGCGCAGTGAGCAAATTGGCTGTTGCAGATGCAACAGCTGTAAAGAAGACCAAGATTCTCCTGGCGGACTTTGGGCTGGCCTGGAGTGCCAACAAGATGGGGTTCCCAGCAGCTATGGAGCTCACGTTTGCCAAGACAAAGCACAACAAGAAGATAAGCGCAGTCTATAATAAACTGTGTGAGTTCACAGAAGCCTTTGAAGGGCAAAGGCTTCATCTGGTGGTTTACCTGGGGTTCCTGTTTTACTTCAGAATGAGCGCTAGCGTGGAGGACCTGGACAGGGTCCTTCTGGGGATTGATGAGGCCCAGCTCTCACTTGATGGGAAGAAGGTCCCCCCCGGATACAACTTGGTTGATCATGTGATCCAGGACGCCCTGGTCCTGGCTGGTATCTACGGGTTTGCAGCCCCGCCTGAAAAGCTGCTGCTTCACTCCCACCTGACCCTACTTCCCTTCACCAGCAGGAGGGAGTATTTCAATACTGGTGTATCCACTGTCCACAGTGTGGCAGTGGAGGTTGTGCGCCACCTCCATTGTGGGGTGGGTACATACCGCCAAACTCACTACAGGTGTTCTTAATAAATTCTCTTCTAATAAACATCTTTATACTCTACAATATTTTTATTATAATTAATTTTTCAAATAATATTTTAGCAAACAAGATTTGCAAAATATATTGCAGAAATGGATTTCATAAAAGTATAAAATTATATGTTAATAAAATAAATTCTAACTTGTACATTTTACGTTTAATTTTTTTAAATTAATTTTTACATTTATTTGACCAAAGTGATTTAAATATTTTTGTGTAATCCAATACTGAGCGTTTGGGATTACCTCAGATGGCATAATAAAATAATATACAATAAACTAAATAAAATACTTACATCTATTGATGGATCTTCTGAATGTGATTGCGGGTGTGGAAACATCTAAATATAAAATGATAATTAATAAATGTTGAATAATAAATTAGAGAATATAAAAAAAGTTGGACACACTAAGCCTTTAATTGATTGGCTGTTTGGCTAGGCACGCGGGGATGAAAAAATCAGCGTGGCCATAGAATTTGGCCACAGTCTCAGCTGGGAGGGTATGGATCCCAGCCTGCAGCAAATCAAACAGGTCCTCAGTCCCAGTTGGGGTTTCTTGCTTGACAACTTGCTTGAGCCACCCAAAGACTTCCTCAATGGGATTTAGGAAGGGCAAATAGGTGGGGAGGAAGAGAAGGCACATATTTGCTTTGGCCAATTGCTGGGGGCCCACTGCAATGCTTGTGTCAATCATTGGGAATTCCTCAAGAATATCTGCCACCTTATGGAGACTAATGTTGTCCAGCACAATTACATTGGTGAAGCCCAGGCTTGTGCGCCTCAGGTGCTCCTGGACCAATCAGAGAAATGATAGGAAGGTCCAGATATTGTGGGAGCCTAGTATCATTTGGTAGAGCTTGACCCCCTTTGGACCAAGGAGAGCCACCATTGAATAGGCTGTGGCGCAGACTGCAGCACGCTGAGCCACCCCGTCATTGGAGCCTCTGGGGAGATAGCCATATACATTGCGCATCAATGAGGCAAATGCTGATTTGTCAATATAATAGAATTTCACCGTCCCCTTGGCTTTGAGGGCAGTGTATTCCTCAGCGTAATTTTTCTGGGTCTCAATATTGGCTGGGCTGTTCCAATTTTATGGGTATACCCTGAGTTTTTTCCAGGAAAATCACATTCTCTTGACCAAATGATAATAGAAGAAAATTGAGGCCTCAATCCCAAAAGCGGACTTGACCATGGCCTGTATATTTGCCAGTTCAAGATGGCAATCTTGGGTTATCCACTGGCAGATTGCCCATTTGTGCTTCTTGGTGAGCATGGTGGAAACGCGCAAGGATTTCTCTACGGCAAGGACTCAGCCAGTATCAATGAACTTGTTGAAGGTCTTGCTGGCGTACTTGGGATCCACTCCAACAATGGCTGCAGCTGCCTTGTAGTCACCTGATTCCTGCATTAGCTTAAGCAGGATGATGCGTTTAATGTCAGGGATGCTCTTCTGGGCAGGCTTTGTGGGTTCAGAAAAGCCAGGATCCTGATTGATGACAGGCTTGCAAGGCATGGGCACCTTGCTGTAGAAGGCTGCAACCTTTTTAAGCACTAGCTGTCCCTCATTGGTTTGGTAGAACTGGGGCTCCTCATCCTCCTCCTGATTGCCATCACTGACGTAGGGCTCATAGCTAGTATCAAGTACAGGCTTCACCTTCTCCAGCATGGCTGACAGGACCGACTCTTGCTGGTACACAACGTCAAACACATACAAAGTAAGTTCTACCTCCTTGTTTCTAACCATTTTGGTAGTGGTGACCTTGGTTGGCTTCTGGGTCAGCTTTGGGACCCAAGGGTTGATGCTCCGCACCCTAGCAGCTTGTGCTCCTTGAACTGGCTGTGTCAGTGCAGCGTCACTATGGAACTCTCCTCTCCTGCCTCCCTCCTGAGTAGGCACTTGTGTTGTACTAAGTCTATTCTTTGACCCGCGGGGGTAACTGCAACCGCAGCGCACAACAGGTGCAATGGTAGTCTGTTGTTGTGTTCCTTCCATTTTAAAATTTAATAAAATATTAAATAAAACTTAGTTAAGTTACTCCCTATTTTTAATTTTTGCTTTTATCTGTTTATGGATATTCAATTAATATTTTTTCCCACCCAGTATCCCAATTATAGATTTTTAAATTTCTTAGTTAGTTGTTTTTGGTTTTACAATGCCCATTTTAGAATACCCAAAAAAAATCCACCCATTTTCCTAGATTTTACTGCCAAATCAAACACCCAACACAATATTTTTAAAATTTATGTTTTAGATCTTGTGTCTTATTTTAGATACCTTGGTATCATTCATGATTACAATCCATTGTACACATTGCGTGAGTGATTTTGTTTACATTGTGAGTTGCTATTGTGTTTTGTTTTTGGATTGAGTTTTGACACACCTTGCTTGGGTGTATTTTGTCACCAATTCACATAGTAAACATATGTACACCAAAAGTCAACTCACACCATTTTGTTTGTGAATCAATGTATTTTGGATTATATTTTGAATGGTTTTGCTTTGCATGTGAGCCTTTTGTTGCTGTGTTGACCCATTTTGTCCATTAACACCAATAAACCCTGTTAACAGAGTATATATTTTAACCTGAGAGTTGGATTTTGTTTAAATCTGAAGAATTTTTGCTTGTTGCCATAGCTTTTAAAACTACTGTAAAAAACTGTTTGTCTAAATTAGTTTTTTATCCAACTAGCTCTTATTTTACCCAAATTCAACTTTTTACTATTAAGGTAATCTCTTTGACTTTATTGCTTTAAAATTTTATTAGCTATATCTTTGTATTTAGGTTTTATTTTATTTTTATATGATTAATAAATAATAAAATGCATATTTCAAAGTTACTTAGTTTTAAGTTCTCTACCAAGAAATTATAATTTGCTTAAAAAACTTCTAATTAATCTTCATATTTTAGGTGTTATAGTCAAGTTTTGTCTTATTATAAAAAACAAGAGTGTCCTGACTCTACTTAAAAAAATTTTCACCCAAATAGAACATTTATAATAATTTTTATTTCACCCCCATCTGCAAAACTCCAGTACCACATAAACTACTTTAAATATCATATATAGTAGCTACTATAGATCTTTTAACTTTCATCTGCTCATAAAATTAGAGGGTTTCTCTTTTAAAAGACCACCATAATTAATTAATTTTCTGAGATACTGTAAATTCAGAACCTGAACATAAAAATGCGGGATTGTCAAATCCTTGGTCCAAATTTCAAATCACTTTTGCGGGCAACTCAGCTGAGTGAAAAATAAAATATTTAATAAAATCAACAATTTATTTTGATTTTTTTGGTTTATTTAAATTGGCAAATTTCAAATCTCTTGAGCAGATAACTCAACTAACAAAAGACAAAACTCAGCAAACAAATGTGGGATACATGAATCAGAAATGCGGGATTCTAATGTACAATTTGAGATTTCCTGTATTTCAAACAAATCATAGACATCATGTAAAATTAACAAATCTAAAGTTGTGGGATTGTCAAATCCAAGAACCAAATTTCAAATCATAATTGCAATGAATTTAAAATAAATATAATTTATGGGTGTTTCAAAAAGGATGTCAAAGGATCTAGAGTGGATTTGTGCTAATTCTTTTAGGAATCATAGGCATTCTCAAAAATCACCCTATTCCAATTTAGGATAGCTAAAATTTTGAGCATAATATTCATCAACTTAACATACTTAACAATAAAATTGACTAAAATATACACATCTCTTTTTGAGTTTAAAATTTTTTAATGAAAATTTATTATGTCTTCTTTCAACAACAACCAAGTCAACAAGCTGTTTCCTGGCTTTGACAAAATCATGCAGGGCTATGCTGAGTCTCTTAATGTTGAAGCCTCTGTCTATGGCCACTCCTAACCCACAGGCCCCTCCACAAGCACCACCCAGGCGTGTGTTCTTTCTCCTGCAACTTCCAGCATGGCCCTGTTTGCCCACCATGCACAGGCAGCTGCCAACCCAAATCATTTATCATCAATGGCATCTGGAACCAGCTATTTGAGCCATGGGGTCACCCAGAGAGCCCAGAACAGCCAGTCAGATGGCATTGACCAGTTCCCAAGATAGACATATCCCTCCCCCAGCCAATCAGCCTGCAAGACGCAGAAGAAAATTGATCACCCCAGAGATTGTTCTTGAAATAGTTGAAAAGCAAGGCAAGCTTATGTCCCTTGGGGAAATTGCAGCCACAATGGGGTTTGCAAAGTCCACTGTGGCTGCAACCCTGCGAGCCCACGCCAACTGTGGCCCCCCACCAAGAAGACCCCAACTGGTGCCCGTACCTCAACCAAAGGTGATACAGCCCATCCCCTTATGATGGCCATTATGGAACGTGACCTGTGGATGCCCCTGGTCCAGGTACGTCTCCAGTTGGGACTCCACGGAATCTTCACCAACAAAAGAACAGTGAATTTTTGGATTCATGGAGTTGTGGTTGCTGCTAGAATCTTGTCTAATCAAGTTCTCAGTGGCCCCAGTTTGATGTGCACTGACCCCTACAATTCAAGCATTATTAATTTTATCAAAAGAAGGGCAATAAATGCCCATAATCACGTAATCTTCCTGTTGTATGCTAAGATATCTGCAAGTATCCAAGACTTTGGAGAGAAGCGTATCCAGTCTGATGTGTACAAGTGTGGCCCAATCTTGTATTGTTTTGTTGGGGTTTTATTGGCAGTTTCCCCATTGGGTGTCAATTATTACTCGGCAATATCAAACACTGCAGATGGGTATGCCTACCAGACGGAGCTCAAGGCCATGCTGGAGGAGTGAGCCACACAAAACACAGTGCACACAGTTGTATTGAATGCGGAGATAGAGCAGAGGGAATGGGCTACCCAAGAAATCAGGGCTGCAGGGCATACTTGTTGGTCCTAACCCATCAACTACACCAACATGCATCTTGCAGATGTATGTCTCTACAATTTTGGTTCAGCCCTCAGGCACTTGAATCCTGCCACCTAAAAAAACTATGCACCCAGATTGATAAGGGATATGAGATTTTCCCTTCTGTGTTTGTCCAGGACCTATCAGATCTCATTGTCTTCTATGCAAGTGATAGTGATAAGTCCAGAAAGGACCCCTATCTCCCCCCACACCAGTCCATCCGTTTTGTCAAGCTAGTATATGTGAAAAAAGAAGAATTTGAGAAATTGAAGCAATCAGCTCTTGCTGCCCCTTCCCAGTCAACAAACCCTGCCTCCCCAACCCCCCATCAAGCCACCTGCCTTCCAACCCTGACTCCCAAACCACCACCCATTCCCTCCCCACCATCTCTGATGCTGTCCCTCTCACAGGCGCAGATGAAGGCAATGTTCATTCTGCCCATTCCCTCCCCTACTTATCCTTTGATGAGTAAAATAAACTTTTCTTTGTGATAACTTATTGAAGTCAATATCTCTATTTCAATTCATAATTAATAATATTTTCTTTTTACATTATCAACATTTCTCATAATTAATACAATGCTGTACATTTTACAAATAGCTTAAAATTATGAGCATACATAATTTTCATCATTAATAATAAAGTAAAGACAATAAACGTAAATATTGCATTAGAATATTGCAATTAGACATCAACTCTTGATATTTTGATAAAATGTGCATAAATCAATGCATTTTATTAAACAAAATGCACTGAGTTATGCACATAATATCAAAATATCAAGAGTTGATGTCTAATTGCAATATTCCAATGCAATATTTACGTTTATTGTCTTTAATTTATTAATGATGATGAAAAATATGTATGCGTTGAAGATAGTACTATAAAAACCAGTTTTTTGATGGAATTTAAACAAAATGTCAACTATCTATAACTTGATAAACAAATTAGAAGTACACCTACAAAATGTTGTTGAAATTGATAAGGAGCGCATTTTGGGGAAGCTTCAAATATGGAATTAAGAAAGAAGAGAGTATATTTTATTGGATAATACTTTAGACTTATATAGACTTGACTGTGGCAGGGATTTAGTTGGATCAAACCTAGGGGTTGGTCATATGCTAGATGGGTTCAAGCCACTGGATACTTGGACGGTCAGGTGATATTGATTAGTTATCATTCTTGGTATGTTAAACGGTATATTGGAAGGGGACTAAATCAGGCAATGGCTGGATGTTAAGTAGGTTGGCGGTAGCCAGAATGCTTGTACATCCAGACCCTTGACACCCCCTTAAGGGGTTACTCTGGTGCATCAGGAGGAGGATTTGTCTTAACAGCTGCCGCCTGATGCTCCTGGAGCGGTTTTCTAGTTGGAACCAGTCTGGTTGAGTGTTCTCCTTTACTGAGGCGGAGACAGGTTCTGTGGTATTTCTTGATAATTGGGTTCTTGGCACTTTGGAAGTTTCCTAGGTAAGTGTTGTGCTCTGGCCTGTATTTGATGACTCTTCCTGGTCCCCTGTATACAGAGTCTAGTTTCTTTCTGTTGCCAGCTAGAATCCAGACAGGGGAGTTGGTGGGAAGTGATTCCTCTGTGGAGGTTACCTTTTGTGTCTTGAGCCTCTTTATTTCAGCTATTTTTGCTTTGAGGTGGATGTGTTGTAGGTTTGGTGCTTGCTCTACTGTGGGAGGTTTCCCTGGGGGATCTTTATGTAGGGCTGTTTGTTGCGGGTGATTATTTTCCAGTTTGTACCTGTAGGTTAACTCAAACAGTGAATAGCCTGTCCCTTGGTTGGTGTAGACTCAGAATACTAATAATGCATGTTTCACATATAGTGGCCATGTGGCTTTGGCTTTGCCATCCATTATTTTCTCCATGGTCCTGATAAGGCTGCCGTTTAGGTGTTCCACTCTACCGTTGGCCTGTGGCCTGTATGAAGAGATTGTGGAGTGTTTGATGTTTTTGGATTTCAAGTTGTCATTAAATACGTGGCCTGATAACTCTGTTGCTCCATCAGTTATGATGTAGTCTAGAGTGCCATAGTTGGCTATTATTGCTTTGTTAATAAAATGGTTGATGGTTTCTGCTTTGTGGTCCTTTGTTGCCCAGCAGATAGGCCAGCATGTGGCAAAGTTGATAGCTACAATTAAGAAACATTGGTTTGTCTTTGTTTCTGGGAAGGGCCCCACTACGTCTAGCCCCCAAACCTTAAATGGTTCAGGGTCTGGTACTGGGTTGACCGTTGGCTGAGGAGCCTTTGTACTGGTGTATTTCTTGCACACTGTGCACTTTTTCAGAACATCAACTATATCCTGCTTGAGGTTGGGCCACCATACTAACTCTTTTAGTGTAAGGTATAAGTTGTTATCCTTTGTATGGCCTAGCAGGCAGTGATGTCTTAGTATGATGTCAACTCTTTGTGCATGTGGGATTTAAGGGACATGTTTGTTGTTAATGATTCAGTACACTGTGCCATTTGATACATGGAGGTACTTTTTTGTTTCTTACTAATGTGTTGTGGATCAGTTGATGTGTTGAGGGGGTTTTCCCTTTGGTTTTATACTCAGTATTGTACAGGTTTGGTCAGTAAGGGTCCAGGTGGTCAGGGTGATCCTCTCTAGGCTGAAATAGTCTAGAGAGAGCATCAGCCGTGACCAGCTCTGCCCCCTTTTTGTACTGGATGTCCAGTTAAGCTGTTCTAGCGAGGAAATCCATTTGGCTTGCCGCCGTGCAAGTGTGTTCTGAGTTTTGAAATAGATTAAAGATTTATGGTCAGTTAGTACTCGGGCTATTAAATGTCCTTATAAGTAACATCTCCATTTCTTGAAAGTGTGGTATATTGCTAGCAATTCCTTATTGTGTATTGGGTACTCTGCTCAGTATTGGTTAGTTTTTTGCTTTTGTAACATACTGGCAGGAAGTCTTGCTGCCCTGGCTGGCAGATGTGCAGGACTGTGCCAATGGCAGTGTTACTGGCATCTGACATGAGCTTGTAGTACACATTATTGTTAGGGTATTGCAAGATTGGTGCTTTGATCAGAGCTTGTTTTAATAAATGGAAATTCTTGTCACATTCTGATTTCCAGATGAATTTCTTTTTGGCATTACCTTTGGTTAAGTCATTGATTGGTGTGGTTAGTTTTTGCAGTCTTTGATGTATTTCCTTAGGTAAGCTACCATACCAAGAAAGCATCTAACTTGTTTAACGGAGGTGGGGCGTTGCATGTTATTTATGGCTTTAATTTTGTCTGGATCTGCTTTGATGCCACCGTCAGAGACAATGTGGCCCAATAACAAGAGTTCCTTTTCCATAAATTGGCACTTACTTGGTTTTGCGTAAAGTTTGTGCTTTGCAAGTTGATTGAGTGTCTTGCGGACATCCATGAGTTGTTCCTCTTTGGTTTTTTGAGAATATGATGATTTTTTAATGTAGCATAATGTATTTGAGAGACAGTTTAGTGCTTGGTTAATCATGGTGACAAATGTTGCAGGAGCGTTGGTCATCCCAAAGTTCATTACTCTACATTCAAAGGATCCAAATTGCGTACAGAATGCAGTTTTTGGTATGTCCTTTTCCTTTACTTCAACCTGGTTGTACCCTGAGGTGAGGTCAATTTTGGAGAAAAATTTGGCACCTGAGAGTCTTGCAAAAAGATCCTCTATAAGTGGAAGAGGGTATTTATTCTTTACTGTGCTTGAATTGAGAGCTCTATAGTCAGTAACTAGACGTAGAGTGCCTTCCTTTTTCTTTACAAAGAATACTGCTGCCCCCATGGGGATTCAGAAAGGCGGATAAAGCCTTTAGCTAAGTTGTCCTCAATGTGTGTTTTGAGGGTTTGGGTCTCCATGGGAGAGAGTCTAAAGAGGGGTGCAGGTTTGGGCATGGCTTTGCATAAGCCAATGCCATGTTTGACCTCCCGTTTGGGGGGTAACTTGGTGAGTTCCTCTTTGAATACGTGAGTGTATTCATTTAGGAGTGCCGCAAGTTCTGGGCATTGGATCTTTTGTGTTTATATGTTATTGAATTCAGTATACCTCATTATATGGAGGGTACTATCTTTGTTTAGATGTTCTGAGTCATCTTAGCTTATGACCTGGACAAATACTGTGTCTCTTAGAATGAGGTCATTGGGTTCTTTGAGGATGTTAAAATTGACTCTGTTGTGTTTGATGGTCATGGTTTTTGTTTTCCAACATACGCTGGGGTTCACTTGGGTGAACCAGTCCATGCCTGCTACAATGTCATAGTTTATGTTGTTTGTGACAAGTCCTTTGATGGAGTTTGTATGCCTTGGAGGTCAATTCTGAAGGGAGTTGTTTTGCCTTTGAGTAGAACCTTTGATTTGTCTGCCATTCTGGCGTATTTGAAGTTGGATTTGACAACTGGTATTTTGTACTTGGTTACAAAAGGTTTGCTAACCATAGTGTGTTGTGCACCAGAGTCAAATAAAATTTTATGTGTATGTGATTTATAAGTGCATGGGTAGACAAGAAGTTGTGAGCAATCTTTAATTTTTAAGTTCATAAAAATGGAGGACTGCGGGACACAGGGAATGCAAGTAGCAAAGTTTGTGCCTTGGTACAATTTCTTGTCAAGTTGGGGGGAGACAGGGGCACTTAAGTCTGTTCCCCCTCCTCTTTTCCCTATTTCTCTGGTTTGAGACCTTCAAGGTCAGAGAATGTGGGGTCAGATTCATAGCAAGTTGCTACTTCAGTGTTGTTAACTTTAGTGGTGTCCTCTTTCTTGGGACAGGAGCGGTTTGCGCTTTGGCTGTGATTGCCATTATTGCAGTTGGAGTTGCCGTTGTTATGGTTGGTGTTCTGGCGTTTATTGCCATTGGAGTTTTCTCTGCCATTGCCGTTTGAGGAGCAATTGCCGTTGAGTGCAGCATATTCCATGTTAGCGTGTTTTTCTGCGTGCTTGGCTTCTGCAATGAGCACAGGCATGGAGGTGTTGGCCTCTGGACAGATGAGGGAAGCAACAGAGGGTTTCATTCTGTTGATGAATGAGGCTTTGGTGTGTATGTTGTCAGCTTGCGCTATGTTTTGAATTTTGTGGTATATTTCCTCAAATTTATTGGCATAAGCCGTGATAATGGTCTTCTGTAAAAGATCACTTAGCTGTATTGCAATGTCTTGGAGGGATTTGGTGACGTGGAAATTGTGCGTGATGTCCGCTTTGGACTCTTCCCAGTTATCAAGATGGTTGTCAGTCTGTGAGCCAACCCAGGTGGCAACCCAGATAGGTGCAGCCTTGTACAGGCGCTTGCTGGCTTCCTGGACCCATTTTTTGTGGGGGATGCAGCTGGCGTGAATTTTAGCAACTGAATGGTCTAGCCAGTTGATGACGTTTTCTTTGTTTTTACCAAAGAACTTTTCAATACCAATATATTTGATGTTGGTAACTATACCTGTGATAGGTGGTTGTGTGTTTGTTTGTGGTTGGAGAGAGTGACTGTATTGAATTATCTTGGTGCATGCTTTGGGCATGACCAGACCTTCAAATACAGTGCATCCACTAGGTATATCTTTGTTGATGTTGTGGGCGCAGAAGTACGTTTTCCAGGTCTCCTGGTATGTGGCCTGGTTGAGTACGTGAGCAAAGGTGGGCGGGTTTTGGTCAGTCATTTTCTCTTTCATGGGTGTGGTCAAAAACCGTAGCTTCTATCAGTGATGAGGAGCGCCTTTTGGGGAAGCTTCAAATATGGAATTGAGAAAGAAGAGAAGTATATTTTATTGGATAATACTTTAGACTTATATAGCTTTAGCTGTGGAGGAGATTTAGTTGGATTGAACCTAGAGGTCGGTCATGTGCAGGATGGGTTTGAGTCACTGGATACTTGGACAGTCATGTGATATTGCTTGGTTGCCATTTCTGGTATGTTGAACTGTATATTGAGAGGGCACCAAATTGGGTAATGACTGGATGTTAAGTGAGTTAGCAGTAGCCAGAATACTTGCACATCCAGATCCTTGACAATATCTTGAAATTATGACAATTATATCATATTATTGGACTTTACTTTATCAGAAAAACAGTGTCAGGATTAGAGTGGATACCTAAGTTTATGGTCTGGATTGGCACCAGTATCATCAATTAATTTGTGAATTTTGATATGGTTCAAGGCAGGTGTTAATGAAATCTGGGCTCTGACAAAACTATTTCAAAAAACCTAGTAAAAGTGGCCTCAAGACCTGATCTAGATATTCCACTGATATCAATCCTTATGCTCTAAAAGTATACTTCTTTTAAAAGCCATATGATTTGCACAAATGTTAAGTGACATATTTTCATCCTTGACAGGCTATCTTCTAAATCCAATTAAAATAGCATTCTCTTCTTAATTCCCCTTTTCTTGTTTTATATAATTCTAAGAATTATATGTGTGTCACTATCTCATTTTTAACACGTGTTTATGGGTTAAAAATATTACTTGGTCCTAAAAATCAGAAATAGGAAAACTATAATGAGTATTTATAAGGGTTTCTTTGATTTACTAAAACCATTAAACTAAACTTAATTTTATTTTCCAATTTATTATACAGCTTAATTTTGTAACTGAACCAATGATAGTTCAGTATTTGATTGGGGAAGACAACAGTCTAATAGAAAGGATAATAATAAGAGTAATAAAACAAGATTTATTAATTGTATTGTGACTAATATACTATATGAGGAGAGCCACAAGGCCACCAGGGGGTGGCACAGTGGCAGGTTCCATGTAAGGTTTGGGACCCAGGAATAACCTGTGCAGGGATCAGGGATATCAAATTGGCAGCACTCCTAATCAGGAGATAGTGCCTGTAACTTGACATCCCCATCAGATTGATCCATTTCATTAGATACGTCATGGAGCAAATCATCAGATGCCCCTGTGTATTGTGAGATATGTTAGTGGGCAAGAGGGGAATCTCAGTTGCAACATTAAAATAGCATTTGACATGTGCTTACAGCAGTTAATTACCTCTTTTGCAACATAAATGTGTCTACACTTGGTCTGTCCCTATCCTTTTCCATATATACTCTAAATTCTGATAACAATTGAGACTGTTAGTAAATTATGCTGGACTTTTGATGCATACCTGAGGCAGAAATAATATGTGGATTTAGAAAAAAATTAAAAACCAAAAAAGCCACAAACCATTTAGTTTCATTTTTGGCTTTAGAGGGTATTTATATTTAGGGTTCAATACGCCATCTCAAAAACACCATCTCAAAAAAAGTTTGAGATGGCGTCAGGATTTACATCAGCAAAATTTAAAAAAACTTAATAAAAATTATTAAATAGTTATTTTTACATATTGGTTTCTAATAAAGCATCTCAAAAAACCTCATCACAAAAACACTATCTTGAATCAAAATAAAAAGAGTGTTATACAAATAAGATTTTTTGAGTATAAAAACACTTAATAAATACCCTAAAATATGCCATCAAAAAACTGCATCACAAAAATGCTATCTCAAATCAAAATAAAAAGTATGTTATCAAAATAAGGTTTTTAAACCTCCGCAAATTCAACTGCAAAACTACCCAGCTTTATGCGCTGCTGCGCCGCCTTAAACAATTAAAAAGCGCCACAGCACCAACTTGGGAAAGTCTTGAGCGCTGCTGCACTGCCTTGCAAACATCTTTTATGCCGCAGTGGTGCCTTACTTTTATATTTAGTGCCGCAGCAGCGCAAGATTTAAATCTCCAACTCACAAACTCAGCTAATCAATAATATTTC
>QTSX02006048.1:0-42150 GCA_014839935.2 Entomophthora muscae | reverse complement strand
GCTCCTGGGCCTGGGTTTTAAGAGAGGAAGAATTGTCAATCCTGACACAACAAGTCACTGGGAAATTGGATTGTGGGTCATTAATTTGCTTGGTTGGAACCTGGCTGGCGGGTCAAGCCTGCTATTTTGACACCCCCGGCTGAGGGTCAGCCTCCTCTTGGGGTAGGTTGTCAGGCAGATTGTCAGGAGCCTTGGCGCCTTACTGTACTAGTTGGTGTTTGGTAGCAGGTATGGCGGCCTCATGTTGTTTCTGTCTTGCCTTGCAGGGTCTCAGGTGGTCATGATGGAGGACTTTGTCTTGTTTGCGCTTTCTGAGCCCTTGCACAAGTAGGTGTTGTTTTTGTTTACCTTTAAGATAATGGTGGGGACCACCTTTTCTGGCTGTAGTTTACTTTTGTTGGTATTCATGACCCAGACTTTATCATCAACCTCATGTCTGTCTTGGATGGGGACAAAGGTCTTTTGAAGGCGTTTCTTTTCATTTTTTGGTTGATTGCTATTGGCCTGTATCACCTGGAGATCTTTGCAGGATGGGACTTTGCTTGGTATTTCCAGATTAGGTCCCAATAGTGCTTGGATGATATTGGGCTGTGTGCCATAGACTAGATTAAAAGGGCTTTTCCTGGTGAATCTGTTCAGTTGAGTTTGGCATACAAGCAATGCAGTCAATAGCTGTTTTTACCAGTCCTCAGGTCTCCCAGCGGTTAGTTTGGCCAAGGCTTGCACAAGGCTACCATTCAGCCGCTCCACATGTCCATTGGCCTGAGGGTGGTAAGATGTTGTAACTGTGTGCTGGACCCTGTTCTTGGTGAGCTATACATTGATATCTTCAGAGGTCAGTTCTTTGCCTCTGTTAGTTATCAGGAGTTCTGGGTTTCCAAACTTGCTGACAATTTACTTTCCTATGAATTGTTGCACATCATTGCCTGTATGTGTCTTAACTGCTTGTGCCACTGGCTATTGTGTGGCAAAGTCTATTGCAGTAATGATGTATTTCTTTTCATTGTGCTTTCCTGGAATGGGCCCACAATGTATAGGGCCCACACCTTGAAGGGTAGTTGTGTACAAATGGGTAGTACTAATTTAGGTGGGGTATTGCTCTTTTCAAATTTCTCACATACTTTGCATTGTTCCAAGACTTCTTGGACGTCCTGGTACAAGGCTGACCACCATGCTTTGTGTTTGAGAAATTCATAGAGGTTGCAGCTCTTTGTGTGCCCTAGGTCTCTGTGGTAGTGTAGGATTGTGATAACTTGCTGATGTGTGGGAATATAAGGAATGGTGGTCCTGTCAGTCTTTTTCTGATGTAAGGTTCCATATACTTCTGCAAATAAGTGTTTGTTCTTAATGACAGTTTCCTTTGTTATTTCCGTGGTGCCAGGGGGGAAGCCTTTGTCCTTTTTTCAGAGCATCAGGAGAGGCCATTCTGAGTTGAGCCTGTTCTTGCCTCTCTTGGCTCTGACGTACAGGCGCAAGAGTGTGTCTGCCATGACAAGTTATGGACCAGGTTTATATTGTATGAGCATATTAAACCTCTCCAGGAGTTCCATCCAGCAGGCTTGACAGCAGGCCAGGTTTGCTTGGGTTTTGATGTATATAAGTGAATTGTGATTGGTCAATGCTGTGAAATCCTTGTGTTGTTCTAGGTAGCAACACCATTTGACCTGGCAGTGTACAATCACCAGCAACTCCTTATTGTTTATAGGGTATTGGCACTTGCCGTCTGTCAGTTTGCATGATTTATAGGCTACAGGAAGTAAGTCACCATTGTTGTTTTTGATTAATTGTACTCCCCCAATAGATGTATCTGAGGCATCTGTCTCCATTTGATATTTCCCATCACATTTGAGGTATTGGATAATAGGTGCTGTTGTAAGTTTCTCCTTAAGGCGTCTGAAGCAAAGATCACATTGGGGGGTCCATACAAATTTTGATTTGATGCCAGTTATGGCAGATAGGGGTGCAGTCAGAACACTACAGTTGGGTATGAACCGTTGTACGTAGGCCACCATTCCCAAGAATGTGCGGAGCTCTGACTTGTCTTTGGGAGGTGGCATTTTACAGATGGCTTGGATTTTCTGGTTATTGGGCTTGATGCCCTCCTTTGAGACTATTTGTCCCAAGAAGGGTAACTGCTCGCAGAAGAACTGGCATCTGGAGGGCTTGGCTAGCAGTTTGTGTTGTTCCTGAGTAGCAAAGACTGCCTCCAGGTCTTTGTGGTGCTGGTCCACTGAGGGGCTGTAGACAATAATGTCATCCAGATATACCAAGGTGTGTCTATCAATGTGGGGACAAACACCTTGTTCATGAAAGTCACAAAGGTTGAAGGGGTGTTTGTCATTCCAAAGTTAAGTACCATACACTAATATGATATGTATTTAGTACAAAAGGATGTCTCAGAATATTTTTTCCTTGATGTGAATCTGATTGTAGCATGTGATTAGGTCAATCTTGGAGAAGACTGTAGTGCTTCCCAAGGCATCAAAGATGTCAGGACTGTGAATTTAAGTCTTAACTGATATTTCCTATTTTGTTGATATTTATACCAAGACTTCTGTTTGTTTTTTTATCCTTTACTATCTTTGGTTGCTTACATTTCTGCAAATACTTAACCATTTCAGCCCAAATTAGTGTCAGCTGTAAGACCTCAATTCCAGCTTTCAGTATCTTACTTATTGCAACCAAGTTTTCAGACTTGCCCACTGACATGTCTTACAATACACATGGGGCACTCAATGAGTCACCCCTTGACATGTCTAACAACATGAGGCCATCTGATGGCAATGTCAAATAGCAGGTACTTCCTCCTAATTAGGAGTGCTAACAATTTGACCTGATGATCCCTGCACAAATTATTCCTTGAATTCAAATCTTACATGGAACATGCCATTATGCCATCCCCTTGTGGCTTTCCCCATATAGTATATTAATCACAATATTCTACAATAAACAAGACCTTATTCTATTCATTATTGTCCTTTCTATTGTACTGTTGTCTTCCCAAACTCAAATACTGAATCCTCATTGTTTCAGTTGTAACAGCGGTAGCAGTGGTAGGTTCACAACCTACCTAAAACAAAATTCCCCCTAAGAAAAGACAGAGTACAGGCTGTATGGCTACTCCCCATCAAGAAACTTTCCTGCAAATCCCCAAGGGAGACATCCCCAATGGGTATGTTATTTACCAAGACCAGCTAGTCCTTACAAGTGTATAATTGGCTCTGCCTTGGGCAGCGTGACGCCAGCGTCACCCCTCCCCAGTCAGAACTCTCACAATGTATGCTCAATCTCCAGCTGGAATCCTTTGCAGGTGGAGTCAAAGGAGCCAACATTGTCGGTTGGCTTCAATCCACCAAAACCTGCCTCTGTATCTGTCAGGTTCCTGAGCCCATATGGGTCACCACTGTATCTGGTTGCCTCATGGAGCCTGCTGCTGTGTGGTTCACCAACTGGGCCAGTCAAGAACTTGATATTACCTGGGTGGCATTCCAAGACGCCTCCAAGTCCTGCTACAGCAAAACCTTCTCTCCCATTGTTGTGGGGACTCCTCTTCTAGCAATCAAACAGACTGGGTTTGTTCCCAAGTACCTTGCTGCTGCCCCTGAAGCTATAACTGACAGGAATGCAATGCTTCTGACCCTAATTGTCAATGGGCTCAAGCCCCACATCTGTAAGTAGGTCCCCGTGGGTTGTTGCACCTCCATCAATGAATGTTACAAGGCCATTGTAGAGGCCAACATTCAGGCTTTGATGGGCTTCTGCTGTACTAGTGATGCTCTACCTCAAAACTTGTGCAACACCTGGCAGTGGCCACAAACAAGTGGGCCGCTGCCAGCCACGCCAGCAGGATAATGGAGTCAAATGCCCCACAAGGGGGAGCTTCAGCTAGCACAAATCAAAGATCAGGGAAAAGCCTGGGGGTTGTAGCTACAAGAGGTTCTCAACCCCACTTGACCCTTCCTCTCAATACATGCTTGCCAAGAATCCCTGCAACTACAGTATACACAAGGTCAAAACCCTTTATGTCTTCCAGGTCCATAGTGACAACCCCGTACTTCAAGCAAGCCACTCTTCAAATAAAGTAACCTGCTTAGCCTATCCCTTCTATTTTTGTGGGAATACCCACAAACTATTGGTAGATACCGGGGCCAACCACACTATGGTAGACCAGGTGTTCACTGACTCCCAACAATGGGACCAAGTGCTTAGCAGGTTCAAGGCAGTAAAAGTGCTGACTCCTGTAGAATTGCAATTACCCATGAGACAGTACCCTTCTCCATGAGAATGGGGAACATCCAGGTTAAGATCTCTGGGCCAATCAATGCAGGGATCAGTCACAACATAATTGCTGGCCTCAACTGGCTTTGGCACAACCGTCCCTACATTGAATGGATACCTCTGTCATCACCCTCAATAGAAATGGGGTGGGCTTCCAGATATATCCTGTCAAATTGAGCAAGCTACTCCACAATACTGTGCTTTTATAATAACAGAGACAGGCTCGTACAACTTCAAGGGGGGACTAGACTTCAACCAATGTTCAGTCAAAGTTATCTGTGCAGGACCACCTGCGGCCCTTCCCTTGACTATCTCACCCCCACCAGTGCTTGCTGCACTCCTTAAGAAGTAAAAGGACGTCTTCAGCAAAACACTGGACCAACTATATCAGGGATCTAGCCTGTGGGGTGTTCCTGAGAACTTGCAGATGGACAGCCTGCGGGCCCGGCAGGGAGGGCCCACCACAAGGTTGGAGCTAAATTTACAATATAAGATAAAAATTTGCCCAGGAGAGCCCAAGGTCTGCTGGCGGGTACCATAGAATCCATCAAGCCGGTAAGAGTGATGTACATCACTCCAAATATCTGAGTGGAAGTGGATTCATTGGCAGCAACAGATTCTTGCGGGCAGTTGGGCCGCAGGGTGAGAGGCAGAATCATTGGGACCAAATACACAGACAGGTGGTTGTACTTGTTGCAAAATAACAGGAGAGGTCTAGTGATCTTATTACCTTCCCTGCAGATAGTTTTGATCTCTCTAGTTCTGTCCTCAGGGTTGTAGATTAGGATTTCCTCTAGGGTGAATTCCAAATATGCAGGGTTGGGGGGGGGGTACTTGGTGAAATGCACTGGGCCGTAGGGAGCTCCTGGTGGACAGTAAAACTTGGGCAGTTGGTCCGCGGTTTCTTGGGGTTGTAGGATATGAGGTGCAGAACCGTGGGAGGTAGACTGTAGATGAAATAGAACTAAAATCAAATGGGATAACCTGGTTGAACCAAAGGTTCATACCACTTTATTTCAAGAATGGCAATGGGCATCTTCCTGGCGGTCCAGGGTATAAGTATGCCCATCTGTCATGGGAAAACTTTTAAAAATTTCTCTGGCCCGGGTGGTACCGTTTACCTGATCTTTCCAGTTTTTGGTGGCATTCATTGCAGGGGTGAAATCATTAGCTGGTTTGAACTGGGAGTACTCTTATTTCCTTGTTGGGTTGTGGGATTGGTTATTTCTGGTTGGCCTTCATTTATTGAGAAGTTTCTCTATTTCCTTTCCTGAGGCGGCCCAAGTTATTTTGGGTTCTATGGTTGGGCCTGCCCGCTAATTGGTTGTGATAACAGGAACCTTTAGTGTGGGTGTTGTCAAAGTAGATAATTTCAATTCATCCATCTCTAAGGGAATTCCCAAAGTCAAGATCTGCTTGGGCTTGAGCCCAAAAAATCTGTGGGCAGCTGGGCAGCTGGTCCTGCAAGCTGGCAGCCCGCGGGGTCTCAGGGTTTGAATCCTGTAGTTGAGACTTTTCAGTAATCATGGTCAGTAGGAGTTTGTCACTTGTGGCATCATCCCCTTCTCTCCTGTTGCCCTCCTCCTTCCCAGCCCTCTTGTTCAAGTATTGCTGTATGGCTTTGTGTGCGTTAGGCAGGTTGGAGACAGGTTCCTATGTGCTTTCTTTGGGGGGGGGGGTAACCTACCCATTTGACGTAGTACTGTGGGGTCTTGTAGTGGAGGCAGTGTCCATGAATGTACTTCACTTTGTATTTAGTTGTGCGTCCCTCCTGGATGAGCAGGGGGTTGGTCTTGATCTTCTGGTGGGGAAGGGAAGTTCCTTTTTTCTTGAATAGTAATTATTGGTGGAAGACGTTGTGGATTTTCCAAGTGGGTGGCAGTTCTAGTTTGTACGCCACTTCTTCTATTTGCTTTCTAATCTTGTAAGGGTAACAGCGGCGGTGAGCTAATTTCCTACTGGGTACATGTAGGGGGACGTTCCATGAGTTGAGGTAAACTTTGTTGCCAATCTCCAGGGTTTTCCCAGGGACTCTTTTCCTGTCAGCAAACACCTTTTAGGTCTTAACAGTGTGGTCCAGGTTCCTTAGGCAGGTTTATTGGGAGGTGTGTATCTGTTCAATCCAGGTTTATCCTGCTGTATTCTGTTCCTTGCTGCCAATACTAGGGTCCCATGATGGATCAAACCCATAGTTGGCCTTGAAGGGAGACATATCCGTGGAAGCGTGGTCTTTGCTGCTATAGGCATATTGCGCCATGGGTAACATCTCTGCCCAGTTGTCTTGGTCTGCGTTGGTGTAGCATTGCAGGTATTGTTCCAAGATTTGGTTGATCTGTTCAGTTTGTCTGTCTGTCTGTGGGTGGTAGGAGGTCAGTACACAACGTTTTATTCCAAGATCTTTCATCACTTGGGTCCAGTAGTGGGAAGTGAACTGGATCTGCGGTTAGTGATGATTTATTCTGGGGTGCCATGTTATGTCAAGATGCGGTTGTGGAAGTGTCTGGCAGTCTCAGCTGCTGTGCAGTGGGTGATGGTTGGGAGCAAGATGCCATCTTTGTGAAGCAGTCAACCATGACTAGGATTGCGTCAAAGGATTTCAAAGATAGGAGCTCTACTATGTAGTCCATTGACACTGACTTCCAGGGTCCAGCAGGGATGTCCAGAGGCCTCAGTAGTCCTTCTGGCTTTGATTGACTGTGACCGTACTACAGTCACATTGGGCTGTGGTTTCACAAAGAGGTTGAATTGTGATGAATTTCATAGGTTGAAATTCAAAACAATAGGATTGGCCTTGTAGAGACTTTCCAGCATAGTAATGATACCCAGGAATCAATTAGGCTGTACTAATTGAGGGCCGTAATGAATAATCTGAACAACTCAGATTATGAGACTTGGTGTCTCAAACCAATAAATTAACTATGGAGGTTAATTGATACCCAGGAATCAAATAAGCTGTACTAATTGAGGGCCAGAATAGATAATCTGAGTAATTAAGATTATGAGACTAGGTGTCTTAAACTGATTGATTAACTGGGAAGATTAATTAATATATATACCCTGGAATATGATTAATGAGGATTTAATCATAGGGCCAAAATGGACTTGACTGTGTCAAGTAAAGACTTGTTGTCTTCAAACGGATTAATTAACTGGGAAGGTTAATAATATATGCTTGGAATATAATTAATGAGGATTTAATTATATTTTTTAATTGCCTTGACTGTGTCAAGAAGTTTGGTTAAGGTTAGCCAAAAGTAAACCCCCAAATTGTGGTTTAAAAGCGCCGTGTTGGCAAATTCATTGGGTTAAAAGCGCCGCCACGCCGCCTAATGGATTTGCAAAGCACCTCTATTAATTTTTTCAGGCGCTGGGGTGCCGTCTGGGAAAGTTCCTGGGCGCTGCAGTGGCACCTGGTTTGAGTTTTGAAGTGTTTTAATGGGTTTTTAACGCAGAAAACCATTAAATGCAGAATTAACTAAATGCAGACAATGATGTCTATGCATTCAGGATTGATCAGCTGGTTCTCAGTTGGAGCAAGGATAGCTTGGATCAGGAATACATATATTCCACAGGGGTTTGGCGCCAGAAGTCTGAAATGCTTCAAGCCAAAGCAATACATTTCCACAGAAAAAATCAGATGATTCTGGAATGTATTAGAGCACATTCTTATAGGTTAAGAGTGTGAAGATCTTTTGGTAAAGATCAGGATTAGATGATGCCGTTATGCCATAAACCATGTGATAGGAATCCAGGTGTGATTCCAGAACCAGAGGGGGTTTCAGCCAAATGTACCCCAATTGGTATATAATGGAAACATGATAATAATTATAAAAAATGATGCTTATGGGTGTCAATGGTTGCTTTCACCTCAATCTTTTTATGCTTTGTGTTTTTGGCTTTTAACTGAAAGAAGACTACCATGGAATGAAAGAGATGGTCTGCAGCTAAGACTATGGGAAGTAAAAAACGTGGAAGTGATCACCAGATGGCAACAAGTTTAACGCCAAGATTGCTTGCCTGGAATCCAAGCTCATTGAAGCTTACATAAAGGATTCCCTGTCAAACCGTAAAAGAGTCAGACCGGGATAATGAAGAAGCAAGCATGAATTTCCTGGATCTGTCACATTGATGTGTCTTGGCTCTTCCGCAGGTTTCACAACCATTGATGTAGGCAGCTACTTCCTTGTTCATGCCTGGCCATGCATAGTTCTGATTGATGCTTAGGAGGGGCTTGTGTCTACCAGGGTGACCAGCCATCTCTGAGTCATGGTGGTCAATCATTATGTTTGTTTGGGTTGGGCCTTCAGGTACATAGACTCTGTTGTGGAGCAGCAGGGTAGCGCCTTTCAGGGAGTATCCTTTCTTTGAATGATGGCAATCCAGGTCCCTTAGCAGGGCTTTGACTAGTTTGGTTGAATAGGTGTCTTGTTTCTGGGCTCTATCACATTGGGTTTGCTGGTGGCAATCTTCAAGTAATTCAGTTTTATCCCTAGGCTGGCAGGGTCTAGTAGTGTGTTGGTGTTGTAGTCCTTGATTTTGGTGGAGGAGGGAATCAGGTTAGCTCTCCTGCTCAAGGCATAAGGTACCACATTCACTTTTCCTGGCTTGTAGTCTATGGTCAAGGTGTAGTCAGCCAGTTTTAAGGCCCATCTTGCTTTTTGTTGGTTCAGCTGACGTGGTTTGAAGAAGTAAACTAAGTTCTTGAGGTCTGTCAGAACTTTTACCGGGTATTTGGCACCGCACAAGTATCTACGCCAATGCTTCAGTGTCTTCATTATAGCTAGCATCTCCTTTTTTATATTGGTAGTTCCCTTCAGTTGGTATTTTCTTGGAGTAATATGCTACAGTATGTAGCATACCATCCACTCCTTCCTGAAGAAGGACCCCACCCACCGCAAAGTCTGACACGCTGGTTTCCAGAACAAAAGGTTTGGAGGGATCTGGCATTTACAGGACTGGAGCAGAGGTGAACACAAGTTTCAGAGCCTCAAACGCAGAGGTGCACTCCTCAGTACAGGCAAACTGGACCTTGTCAGAGCAAAGGCGGGTCAGGGGCAGAGTAATCTGGAATTTTTTTGGATGAAGTCCCTGCAATAATTTGCCAGACCCAAAAAAACTTCTCACGTCTTTCCTGCATTTGGGTACTGGCCAGGTTGTCACTGCTTCCACTTTGTCTTGTGCCATGGCAAACCCTCCAGTCTTCACCACATATCCCAGGAATTTAACTTCAGACTGAAAGAACTCACACTTCTTCAGCTTGGTGTGTAGGTTGGCCTGTGAAAGTTTCTCCAGTATACAGTCAAGATGTTGGAAAGGTTTCTTGTGAGACTTGCTGTATATGAGGATGTTGTCCAGATATGTGACACAGAATTGGTCAAGGTACTTGCCTAGGACAGAGTTGATCATCTTTTGGAAAGTGCTGGGTGCGTTGCACAAGCCAAACAACATAACAAGATATTTGTACAACCCATATCTGGTTTTGAAGGCTGTCTTGTATTTGTCTCCTTCTTTGGTTCTGATCTGGTTGAAAGCGTCTCTCAGGTCAATTTTTGAGTATACCTGGGCTCCCATCAGTACATTACAAAGGTTGTCAGCGTTGGGGATGGGATAGCAGTTCTTCACTGTAATGTTGTTCAGTTTTTGATAGTTCACACAGGGATGCATTCTGCCGTTCTTCTTCCCTAAAAACAGCATAGGTGACAAACAAGGGGCTTTTGACACCCAGATGAACCCTTTTTTATCATGTCCTCTAGTTATGTCTTCAGGGCTACATGTTCACAATGGTTGCAGCTGTAGATGGGCCCGTGATGTGGTTAGATTCCGGTAACAGTTCTATGGCATGGTTGTAGATCAAGTGGTTGGGGAGATGGGTTGCTGCTTCCTTGATGAAGACGTGGTTCTACTTCTCTAAAGAGGCTGGTAGAGTCCCTACATTGGGTTCCATTTTCAGGGTCAGGAGTGTGTTGGGTCCTTTGCAGGTTGGACCCAGCAGAAATAGCACCTCATCACACAAATTGTCTCCCTTCAAGGCAACTATTTGATTACAGAAATTTAGGATAGCGCTGTGTCTTTAGGACCAGGAGTCTCATAGGATTAAGGGATGGCAAAGTCCCTTCAGGATGATGGGGAGCGCTAGGTAGGTGTTCTGACCAATTTTCAATGGCATCTTGGCCGCACACCTAAATCCCAAGTTGTGAGAGCTGTTTCCCATGATTACTTTGACACCTTCAGTGGTGTCCTTTAATCCTAGGTTCTTTGCAAGGGTGGCGTCAATGAAACTTTCCTCAGCTCCAGTATCAATGAAAGCTTCAAGAGTCTGGGATGTTGTGGATGTTTTTGCCTCAACTTGGATAAATTTGTAAGACTGGGTAGAGATGTTTATTTGTGCCAAGGAAACTGTGGGGCCACTCTTCTTGGGGCAAGCCTTAGTGAGGTGGCTGGGTTCATGACAGTAGAAACACAACCCTTCACAGTAGTGGCATTGTAATTCATTGGGGAACATTCCTGGTCTGTTGGGCGTTGGGGCTCAATTTGTGCGCTGAATATGAGAGGGAGCGCCTTCTTGGTTAAGGCTCAATCCTCTACACAAAAGGAGTAGTTCATCTAGGCCAAGTGTAGGGGAATGGTGTTTAAGGAGCTCCTTCAAGGCAGGGCAGGCTCCTTGGCAGTACAAGATTGCTGATAACTTGTCCTTAAGCTGGGTTCTGGCTTTCATTTTTAGGAACTTGTTGGTGTAGTTTGTAGAGTGTGTGATCCTTGTATGATGTCTAGTAAACTGATGAGGGTGTGGTGTCAGTTGTCTTGGTTGTTACCAGTGGCCATCAGTTCACTCTCAAATTGGAAGTAGTCTAGGCAGAACCTGACGTCCTCAGTGGTGGCCTTCCCAAACCAGTCCAAGGCATTGTCAGAGAGCATGGAGGCCACTCCAAGGACTTTCTAAGTGTTGTTGGAGTATGAGTTTGCATTGTCCTGAAAGTGGAGACAGAGGACTGGCATGGCTCTTCTGGCTTCTTCTAGGGTGAGCTTCCCCATCTGTGGCATGTCCACATTGGTTGTGGTCTGATTTAATATAACATTCTGAACCTGCGAGTTTGGGGTCTTGGTATTCTCAACTCCAAGCATGGCGTCCTTTGGTTCTGTAATGGTTTGGTGTCGGATTGCTGATGTAATTAGGTTGGTAGCTAGTTTGTATGCATAGTAAGCTGAGATCAATAAAAGTAGCATACAAGATGCCCCAAGAGTTATCAACATTTTGGGGCCCAGGTTACTGTGTTTAAGATAGATTGCCATAATGTCAGGGATCCAGCCTGTGGGGTGTTCCTGAGAACTTGCAGATGGACAGCCTGCGGGCCCGGCAGGGAGGGCCCACCACAAGATTGGAGCTAACTTTACAATAAAAGATAATAAATTTTCCCAGGAGGGCCCAAGGTCCGCTGGCGGGTACCATAGAATCTATCAAGCAAGTAAGGATGATGTACATCACCCCAAATATCTGAGTGGAAGTGGATTCATTGGCAACAACAGATTCTTGTTGGCATTTGGGCTGGGGGTGAGGGGTGGAGTCATTGGGACCAAATACGCAGACAGGTAGTTGTACTTGTTGCAAAATAACAGGGGAGGTCTAGTGACCTTATTAACTTCCCTGTAGATAGTTTTGGTCTCTCTAGTTCTGGCCTCAGGGTTGTAGATTAGGATTTCCTCTAGGGTGAATTCCAAATATGCAGGGTTGGGGGAGGGTACTTGGTGAAATGCACTGGGCCGTAGGGAGCTCCTGGTGGACAGTAAAACTTGGGCAGTTGGTCTGCGGTTTCTTGGGGTTGTAGGATATGAGGTGCAGAACCGTGGGAGGTAGACTGTAGATGAAATAGAACTAAAATCAAATGGGATAACCTGGTTGAACCAAAGGTTCATATCACTTTATTTCAAGAATGGCAATGGGCATCTTCCTGGCGGTCCAGGGTATAAGTATGCCCATCTGTCATGGGAAAACTTTTACAAATTTCTCTGGCCCGGGTGGCATCATTTAACTGATCTTTCCAGTCTTTGGTGGCATTCATTGCAGGAGTTAAATCATTAGCTGGTTTGAACTGGGAATACTCTGATTTCCTTGTTGGGTTGTGGGGTTGGTTATTTCTGGGTGGCCCGCACTTATTGGGAAGTTTCTCTACTTTCTTCCCTGTAGCAGCCCAAGTTATTTTGGGTTCTATGGCTGGGCCTGCCTGCTTATTGGTCGTGATAACAGGAACCTTTAGTGTGGGTGCTGTTGTGTTCTGAGGCGCGACACAGACACACAACAGGAAATCCTAACCTTAGGATTGGATTTGTACTAAGTCTTGGTTAGATGACAGGGAAGGCAATGTGTTTACCTTGCGGCCCTGGAATAATAATCTCTACTAGTTGTGGCTAGAGAGAGGCGCGGAAGTACTGAAGACACAAAGACAAAAATGTGAATAGAACTTATTTTTTATTGGTGAATATGAAATGGAATATATAGTGGTTAGGAATACTACAAAACACTACTAGGACTGTAGGACTACTCACCACCAGCATGAGTGGGGCAAGTGAGTTGCGCAGAATCAAGAAACCAAACAATTGTATTTCCTGATTCAGTCATCAACTCATTTTGAGAGGCAAAAGCAAAAGCAAGAGATTCATCTTTGAAAAGGCCCACCAAAGGTAAAATTGATTTATGGTGAATAGCAGTACTCACAATGTTGCCCTCCCCTAGATTGGCCTTAGGGGGGTGGTATATGCTGAGGAACTTGGCATGCACTCAAGCAAAAGGGCAACCACTGGAGAGAAGCTTCACAGTGTATTTGGACCCTTGCTTGAAGGTCACTTCCAGAGGGCCAATCCACAGTGTGTCCAGCTTATGCGCGCGCCCACCTACTCTATATTGGTAGTAAAGAATATGGTTGCCAACATCAAATTCAGGCAAGGGGGAGCGTCCAGCATTATCAGGAGAAAGTTAAAGCATCTTAGTCTTGTATGCAGAAGTGTAGGCAGTGGCCTGTATATCAATTATGCGGTTGACTAGATCCTTGATATGATTGTCAGGATTCATGGCCTTATCAGAGGAAAGCAGGGGGCCCCAAGAGTAATGGGATAGTAGCCTCTTTCCCATACAGCATAGCAAATGGGGAGTACCCAGTGACACATTGTTTGCTAAGACAGTACACAAAGAGGGCAGTAGGTAAGTATAGGTCCCAGTTGGCAGTGTCAGAGTAGGTGAGCTTCCTCATGATGGACCAGTGTTGAATTTGCACGCTCAACTGCCCCATTGATAGAAGGTTTGTAGGGGGCAGAGAAAGACTGATGAGACCCCAAAGCCTCAACAATAGAGGTTACTAGCTTGGCATTGAAGTTAGTCCCATTATCTGAGAGCAACACTTGAGGACAGCCATGGCGGTAGAAAACATCTTGTAACAGGAAGGCATCAGTTGTCTTAGCTGTGATGTCCTTTGTAGGGCAAGCCTCTACCCACTTGCTGAAGTGATCAACAGCAATCAGGATAAAGCAACACACAGAACATGAACAGGGGAGAGGACCTACTGCGTCTATGCTGACAGTATGAAAAGCATGTTGCAGGGGAACTAATTTGAACTTGTGGGCAGCAGCTTGAGGCCTCTGTAGCTGGAAGTTGTGGCATCTAGCTATGACCTCTGGGATTAGCAGGTAAAGGTTTTCCCAGAACTAATTATTCTGAAGCCAGTCAAAAGTCTTAGCAATGCCTCCATCCCCGGTCTCTTTATGAGCTTGTGACACCAACAAGAAGCAAAGACTGAGTTGTACATAACACAGATACTGATCTTGTACCTTTTTAAGGAGTTGATTGTTGCGTATGAGGGTATCTTTGGATAGCTTGGACAAAGCCAGTTGGACCTCTTCTGTTTCACTTCCCAAGAAGAAGCTTATCCAATTAGTTCATACAACTGGTCAGCCTCTGCAGGATGTAAAGCAAGAATGGGTAATCTGGATAGCCCATCAGCGTTCTGATGTTGAATCCCAGGGCGGTAGAGCACAGTGAAGTTGTAGCCTTGCAGACAAAAATCCATATAGCTAATCGCCCTTCTGGCTCATTAAGTTGTTGTAACCATTTAAACAAAGCGTGGTCAGTGACAACTGTGAAATGGGTGCCATACACGTAGTGGCAGAACTGTTTGACTGCATGCAACACGGCAAGACACTCCTTCTTTGTGACACTATAATTCTTCTCATGCTTTTTTAGCACAATGGAAGTGTAAGCCACAGGATGGTCTACACCCTTGTCGTCTAGTTGGGCCAGAATAGCTCCAATAGCAAGATTGCTAACATCAGTGTATAGAATGAACTCCTTATCATAGTCAGGACACACAAGGATTGGCGCCTCTTTTTGTTTTTGCTTAAGGGTCTCAAAGGCTTGCTGTTGACCAGAGGTCCATTCAAAAGGAACATTATGTAACAGCTGGACTAGAGGTTCACTAGTATTGGCAAAGTCAGGGATAAACTGTCTGTAGTAGCCCATCATCCCTAGAAAGACTTTTACCCCTTGCAGGTTGGTGGGCAGAAGCTTTTTTCAATGGCATCAACCTTCTTAGTCATTGGATGAATCCCTGTCTGGGTTACTTCATGGCCCAAGAATTCAAGACGCTCTTTGAAGAAGGCGCACTTGGAAGGTTTTAGTCTGAGTCCGGCTTCCCAAATCTTTAGGACTACTCTTTAAGATGAGCCAGGTGGTCAGTGAAGGTAGCGCTGAAAACAGTTATATCATCCAAGTGTACTAGGACACATGACAGCTTCAAGTCGCAGAGGATGGAGTCCATGGCTCTTTGGAAGGTGGCCGGAGTTTTGCAGAGTCCCTGCGGCATGCAAGTAGGCTCAAAAAGCCCTTAAGATATAATGAGCGTGGCTTTTTGACAATCCTTGGGCAACAGATCAACTTGTCAGTATCCAGATGCCAGATCCATTGTGGAGAAAAACTTAGAGCCTCCAAGACGTCGGAGGGCATCATCAATACGCGGCAAGGGGTACAAGTCCTTCTTGGTCAAAGAGCTCAATTGGCAGTAGTCCATCACAATACAATGACCCCCATCTTTCTTCTTTAAGATGCGTAGCAGGGATGCCCAGGGACTTTGGGAAGGTGCCAGCAGCCTAGCATCTAACAGTTGTTTGATCTCTTTAGATACCTGGGCGTCCTCTACACGGCTGCAGCAATATGGTTTAGCACAGAAGGGAGGAGCGTTGTCAGTGTCAATCTGATGGATAATCCCTTTGGCTAACCCATAGTTGGTACTGTCCTTAGCAAAGATGTCAGAAAATTGGTCTAGCAAGTCTAGCACCTCTTTCTGTTGAACCAGGGACAGCTGTGGAAAGTCTTTTGCAGTGAACAAGGATAGGACTTGAGACTCATCCTCAGGTAGGTTAAAGTCTTGAAACGTGCCAAAGGATGAAGAGACAGGACATCAGGAGCGCTCAACAACTTGCCATATCCAACAGCCTGCCCCCTAGACACGGTCATGGGAAGTGCAGTCAGGTTGGCTACCAATAATTGAACAGGGTCCTTATGGGAGACATCTAGGATTCCAGGACAGAGATAGGGTTTGTTGCGCCCTAAAGAGGGGGCAGAGTACAACTCCAAGAAGGTTTTTCAGGTAGTTCATATGATATCTGGGAGTCTAAAAATTGCCTGGGAGCCAGGTGGGATGGTGACAGCGGATGTGGCTAGGAGAGGGATCCCATCAGACGCAGGACAAGCCATGGGTGGACATTTCATGTTTGAGGAGTGGGTGCGATATTTGAGGTTGAAAACCCCAGTGGGATACTCCAAGGCACATGTCTTGAGCCGTTTCCAAGGAACTTTAACTGGCTCTTCAAAGATCAGAGGGACTTTGTATCCCAGAATAGAGAGGTAACCATCTTTTAAGTTGATTATCCCATTATATTCCCTAAGGAACTGGGTGCCAACTAAGAGATTGTAAATCTCATTTTCCAAGACAACTGCTGGCGTAGCTAGAAGAAGTTTTCCAAACCGCATGGGTAGAGCAGAGTAAGCCCCTATGGCGCGGGTCATAGACAGTACAGCTGTGCCATACAACTGGTGATAGTTAAGTTCAGGGGCAAGTTTGAGTTTCTTCACAAGCTTGGAGGAGACAACGTTGACTGACAAGCCAATATCTAGAACAGCTTTGATCTTCACTTTTTGAATGGATATCTCTACTCAAGTGGTAGTGCAACCAAAGGGAGAAAGGACAACCAGGATATCTTGAGCCTCTGCTAGTTCCTTATCCCACTTCTCAATCATGCATCTTAATCCCAGGAGCTCCTTATAAACAGTCTGGAGGGGGAGCAAAACAGATACATTCTTGAAGACAGCGTCAGCAACCTTGGCAGCTTCTTCTGATGGCTCCAATAGCACAGGGGACCTCTTAGCTTGAGTGAGGTAAGGGCAAGAGACAATTTCTTTGGCTTCAGGCAAAGGTTTAGTGGTAGTTGTAGTCTTTCCGGAGCATAATTTATAGGTGACTGTAATGGTTTCAGGAACAGCCAGAACAGAGTACCCATCATGCATCAGCGTTATCAGTATCAGAGTCATCCAGGTCAGAGTCATCAGAGATATTGTGAAACAAGAGGAGGATAAGAGGAGCCTCATTATTAGCAGGCTCAGAGTCAGCTATAAAGGGAGGGATTAAAAGAGACTGGGAAGAATTGTCAACTGAGAGCGTCTCTGCCTCTAGGTTGACTGCTCTTTTCCCGCCTGCTCTTTTGCATCAGCTCCTTCAACCCGCGGGTTGGTGCAGACTTGAGAATGGTGACATTCTGACCACAGTTGTGGCAACCCTGGCGCCAAGGAGGATTTTGCAAGTTCATGGTAAGAATGCAAGGACTGCAGAAGATGAACAGAGTTAGAAGTAGCTCAATCTTCCCTAACAACTTCTCCAGAATGGGTAAGGTGCATGTCCTGCAACAGCGTCTTTATGCTCTTCATAGAGGAAAGCATAGCCTGATGGGCTTTGAAGTGAAGGCACAGAAGCTGGTTAACCTTGAGGGCTTGAGCGCAAGCCATGTAAGCTTTATGGGCTGTCAATTGTCTGCTTGTTATCAGTTGCTGTTTTTCCATGTAGAATCTGTTTGCAAACTCAGCTAGTGTCTCTTTAGGCTTGAAAGCAATATGCATAAAATTGTCCTTTTTTACTTCCAGGCTAAGGTCACCACCAAACTTGTTGATCAGAAGCTGCTTCATATCTTCCCACATCTCAATGGTGGGCAATTCAGGCACCACTAACTCCTGGCAAGTCGGATGTAAACAGGTCAGAATATGTTCTTTCTTAATTTTGTCTGATGCTTGTCTCATGGCAGTTTTGTAGATAGTTAGGAAAGCTGCAATGGTTGAGGTTCTGGAGTCAAAGACTTGCTTAAAGGTAGACTTAAAGTGTGCTTTGGGAGGTGGACCACCATTGTTGCTATTATGTACGTTTATATGCAGGAAAAACTCTGCCTTGGATCCAGAGGAGGGCTGTCTAGCTCATAGCTGACAAACACTCTCTTCAAGGGTATTCAGGGTCTCAAAAGTGCGGGCAACCATATTAAAAGCTTGAGTGGTCTGTTGTGCAGTAGCATCTTAGTGTTGACCTTGGGTGGTCACTATTGTGGAGAGCTCAGCCAGCCAAGAAGTAAGGGATGGCCCCACTGAGAGGCAAGGGGAAAACCTATCATTTACAAAGTCAATCAAGTCATTAATCTCTTGTATGTCTCTATCCATTTCAGTATGGTCCTGCTTCAATTGATTCACCTCATTAGCTAGTGCAATTAGTTACCTAGCACATTGAATTTGAGGGTCTCCTGGTAAGCCAGGGCAGCAACTATCTTTATCAACAACCCCAACTAGACTAGCAGCAGTTGTCATCATCTCACGTAGGGCAACAAGTTCTTGCTGTAGTCTGCAACTTGAGCAGTCAATTCAAGCACCTAGGGGTCAGGTTGAGGCGCCTCAGTAGGACGTCCTTGACTATGAGTAGTTGTACATAGCTCTCAAATAGCGTCCCATATTCTCTGCTCTCAATCTGCCAAGTCATTGGAAGGGGGAGAGGGTGGAGTATCTGGCTTGGGCGTAGCTAATTCATTCACTTAACTCTGGAGTTTGGCTATAGCAGCAGCAGTGGCAGCTCTCTCTTAATCAAACACTGCACTTAGTTCATTAAGGCTGTTAGCAGCAAAGTCTGCTACCTGCTGTAGTTGCTCAAATGAGTACATTCTGAATGCATTGAGCTGTTGCACAAATTGTTTGAAGTTGGTGAGATAAGCATTTAAAGTGGAATCTACTTGAGTTTGCGAGGGTTGTTCTAGATGGTGAAACTTGTGTTGAAGCTCTCTCACGTATTTGGGGATAAACTGGCGCTTTTGTTTGATAGAATTAACCAAACACGTCTGGGAGGTGACAGAGTTGCGCTGATTGTCAGATACCAAGGAAAACAGGGAGTGGATCCATTGTTGATAGCCAGCAAAATGATCCCAGTGATGAGTAACTGCTGCTTGAAGAGACAAGATTTCTTGGACGTGGAGCCCCAACACCATTTGATGGTGGGCCAAGGCAGGCTGCACAAAGGAAAATAGTAAGTGCTCAGCGGAGCCAGCCGCTGAGAGGAGATGTTGTGGAAATTGAGGAGCCACAATTAATTTGTAGTATTCAGCCCAATTGAACTGCAACTGAAGGCAAGGGATGGCTCCTTCACGGGCTATCCCAAGGGCTACTGTCATGACTTGCTCCAAGTCAGGGGTACCCATGGGGTAAGCAACTAGTCAGGGACCATTACCAAGGTTCAGTATAGTGGGGGTAATAGGCTGGTTGGCAATATCTTCCTCAATAGGAGGGCTGGTTATTTCAGGTGAAATCAACTCTTGTATAGGCAGAGGCAAAGGACCTGAAATTGTGGATGTGAAAGGGATAACCAAGGGACTTACAGCCCCTGTAGTGAGAACCATTTTTGTTGTGTTCTGAGGCGCGGCACAGACACACAACAGGAAATCCTAAGCTTAGGATTTGATTTGTACTAAGTCTTGGTTAGATGAGAGGGAAGGCTATGTGTTTACCTTGTGGACCTGGAAGTATAATCTCGAATAGTTATGACTAGAGAGAGGCGCAGAAGTACTGAAGACACAAAGACAAAAATGTGAATAGAACTTAATTTTTATTGGTGAATATGAAATGGAATATATAGTGGTTTAGGAATACCACAAAACACTACCAGGATGGTAGGATCACTCACCACTAGCATGAGTGGGGCAAGTGAGTTGCGCAGGATCAAGAAACCAAACAATTGTATTTCCTGATTCAGTCATCAACTCATTTTAAGAGGCAAAAGCAAAAGCAAGAGATTCATCTTTGAAATAGACCACCAAAGGCAGAATCAAAATACGGTGAATAGCAGTATTCAGGACAGGTGTTGTTGATGTAGATGATTTCAATTCATCCAGCTCTAAGGGATTTTCCAAAGTCAAGATCTGCTCTGGCTTGAGCCCAAAAATCTGCGGGCGGCCAGGCTGGCAGCCTACAGGGTCTCAGGGTTCAAATCCTGTAGTTGAGGCTTTTCAGTAATCATGGTCAGTAGGAGTTTGTCACTTGTGACAAACTACCTCCCCCTCAAGAGATCCAGCACGCTGTACAACTCTAAGGGTTGCTACCTAAGGCACGCCCCTTGTATTGTCTCACGCCCAAAGAAGATGAGACCCTCTGCCAGCACCTTGTTGATGCGCTTGACAAGGGCTTCATTTGACCCTTGCTCTCTCCATACAGGGTAGCTGTCTTCTTTGTAGCTAAGAAGCATGGGTCCCTTTGCCTGGTCAAAGACTACTGGACCCTAAATGAGGTGACATTTAAGTTCAAGTACCCCCTGCTGCTGATTGACGACCTGTTTGATACGCTTGCAGGTTTGAAGGTCTTTAGCAAGATTGATCTCACTGCAGGGTACAACTAGGTCCGCATTGCACCAGGGAAAGAGGCAAAGACTGCCTTCTGCACACGCTACAGGTTGTTTGAGTGCCGTGTCATGAACTTTGGAATGACCAAAGCTCCCTCCACCTTTGCCATGTTGATGAACAAAGCATTTGAGGAACTGATTGGGAAATGTGTGGTTGTGTACCTTGACAACATTATTATCTTCAGTCAAGATCAAACCACGCACCTCCAAGACCTCTGTGCTGTCCTCAACACCCTTTGAAATATCAGCTAAAAGCTAAACCCTCCAAATGCAAGTTCCTCAAGTTGGAGTTGCTGTTCTTTGGGCACGCCATCTCTGCCCAAGGAATAAAGTCTGACCCTGCCAAAATCAAGGCAATCACCAGCATGCCGTCTCCCACTGATGTGGGCCAGGTGTGTACCTTCTTAGGCATGGTTGCCTATGTGCGCAAGTTCATTCTCAATTGAGGGGAACAAATTGCACCTCTCACCAAACTCCTAAACACTAAGCAGCGCTTCCATTGGACCCCTGCCAGAGATCAAGCCTTCAAAACGTTGAAGCAGAGACTTACAACAGCACCTCTACTGCAGCTTCTCAACCAAAACTGCCAGTAAAAACTTGAGACTGACGCCTCTGACAGGGCCATAGGGGATGTGCTATGGGTAGAAACTGACAATGATGCTTCCCCCCTGTGGCATATGAGTCCAGAAAGCTCACCAACTTGGAACAACATTACCCTATTCATGATAAAAAATTAGCGGCAATCATGCACTGCGTTGAGAAGTGGCGCTGTTACCTGGAAGGGGCCACTTCTCCACCCTGCGTCCTGACAGACCACAAGTGGCTCCAGTACTTCAACATGCAGTACCACTTAACACGCCGCCAAGCAGGCTGGGTTGAGCGCCTATCCCCCTACCAGCTACGCATCAAGTACAAGCCTGGGAAGGAAATTGTCACAGCTGACGCCCTCTCACGCCTCTACATAGCATCCATCACTGGGGATATCAGCTTGGACCCAGATTGACCAATGTTGTACCTCCACCCTGAAGCAACTTGTTACAAAGGCCTTAAATCAGTAACCATCTCCAAGCTGAAGGACAACAAAAGTCAATTCACCAGAGATGCTGGCAATGTCTGCCACCAGGCAGAGACAGGCAAGAAGACGCCTTAAATCCCCACCACACAACAAGGTAACACCATAATGCATTAACACAAAACTCTTGGTCACATCAGAGGATGTAACCTCTTTGAGATCATGAAGCAAAAAGTTTGGTGGCTGCGTATGCGTCAATACATCTTATATCTCAAAACATGTGTGCTGTGCAAAAAGAATACATCTAAACCTGCACCCCCCAAGTCTGTCCTGCCCATCAAGGCCATGGAACCCTTTGAGCAGTGGGCCCTCAACATTGTGGGTCCACTCCCCAAAGACAGACTGGGAAAGAAGTACATCATAACCGCCATTGACTACTTCACCTGTTGACCAGTGGTCTGGGCAACAACTAACCACACCGCCACCATCATCACCTGCTTCATTGGCAAGAAAATTGTGGCCCGCTTTGGGCGGCCCAAACGCCTCATCACAGATGGTGGTCCTAAACTTGTTGGGCATGTCATGAAGGCAGAATGCACCAATAATGCACTCCAACAGATAGTCACAACCCCATACCATCCACAAGCTAATGTATGTGTGGAGCGCTTATATGGCTCAATGGTTCAATTGATTGCCAAGCTCTCACAGGAACACCCCAATACTGCATGGACTGAACACCTGCCTATCACTCTACTTATTTTACAAGCAAGGATTAACAGAGGCACCGGTGTGGGGTTCCTGTCCACCAGTCCCCAAGTGTTTCCTGGATTGTACCCAGGGACTGGCTGGAAGGGGTTGTCATTCTCTAGTAAGGGAAAATGTATCTCAGAAATATTTATAGGGTTGAAATGGGCTTTTATTTACTCTCAGAGGGAAGATCCCCTTAGAAACCTTCTGGTTATGGCCTGGGGGGTCAAGGAAACAATGTGAATTTGCCAATACTTGTAGTTCTCCAACAATATCTTAGACTCCTTGTACTTGGTCTTGGACTCCTGCTCCTTAAAATTGGACTCCAGCACCTTAAACTTGGACTCCAGCGCTGCGCTTAGGATCCAGCTTCTTATTCTTGGGCTCCTGCTCCGTTATCTTGGATTGTATCAGTCCAACCAAGCTCCTGCTGGTGATCAAAAGGCTTCCAAAACCTCTTGGCAGAAACTCAGAAGACCTGGGAAAGACCTCCAAAAGCCTTCCAAAAGACCTTGAAAAGACCTGGTAACTTTCCAGCCAGCCCCCTTCTTATAGTGTCCTTTTCCCAACGGTTCTGCCTTCTAAATTTATTTCTTCATAAGCTTAAACCATTGCTGCTCACTTTTCCCTATAATAACTTAAGCTTACAAACTTACTTTCTCAAAAGCTTAAAGTATTAATTCACTATTTCCTTGCTTATACTTAAGCTTTTTTGGCTTCTAACCAATCATTTTTCATCAGGAAACCTGCCAGAACTCAACCAAAGAATGCAGAGCGCAGAAATAGACCATTCCTGAAGTTCTACCAGGATCCAACTAGGAAAATCATTTCCACAGCTCAAACCGCTCAAATTGACAACTCTTCACGCACCAAAGCGTTAACCAGTCCATTATTCCGGCACCAGTCTTCCCTGCATTCAACCTGAACCAATTTAAATAGTATAATACTATTTAAATTGTTCTTTCTGGACCTCTTCAACGTTTTCCCCATATATTTACAAATACGTAAAATCCAAGGAAAACATCCCACCAAAACAACTTTGTATTCTGCTCTCATAGCAACATACCTTCTTTTATCCTAGGAACTTAATAAATAAATATCTTACCCAGACTTCTATCCACATTCCTTCTTGATTTTAATACTAAACCAAGGCAAAAAATTCCAGATTTTACCACTTTAGCAAATCAATTTGGCAAAATCTTGGCTTATTTCTCTGGACCACCAGTTCTTCATCATCATCTTCTGATCCTTCAGCCAGCTCCTGTATCATGATCAGCTAGTCCTGCATCATAATCTTCTGGTCCTTCAGCTTATCCTCAACCAGTTCCTCAACAAATCCTCACTAGGAACCTCCTTAGTTCCCTCTACACACTGAACCATATTGGTTCCCACAATTCAATATGAATTAACAGTCTGTCAACTAGCCTTCACTGTGATCAAACAGTCCCTCTTGCTAGTCTTCTCTGTTAATTCTGTGAACCACCTTGGTTCTTTATATCAGTCCCCATTAACAGAACTTGTAGACCCAGACATGAGTCTACATTGAACTGGCGTTTGACTGGGCCCTCCCAAGTGGCACTCCACTTAGGCCATTCAACCATAGATCAATGTCTATGTGTTGTCTTTACTCACCCAGGTGATTAAGTCTGAGCTTTCAGTCACAGAGTAATCAGTCTACTTCCCAGAGGCCTGATCACACCAAGTTTTGCAGCTTAATTCCCCAAGAAAGCCGCCTTGGTGACACCTCTGAGCAAATCTATACCATCCAATGCTCACTTTGGGTTCCCCAAAGCTCCCATAGGGGCATAAACAAGGACACCCTATCAGTCTGTTAGGTAGGGTGCTTGCTCACAGACCTCCTGTAAGCGTATTAGGGTATGTAGAGCTCTCACAGCTCCTCCCCTCCCTGGCAGCCTGTGTTACCCGCCAGGGGTCCAAAACCTACTCCCCCCAGACAGACAAAGTTCCCTGCTTGCTATTTCAGTCTTCACCCTTCCTCAGCCACAGTTCCCTGCAAGGTGAAGCACTATAGACCAAAGCAGCCAACTTCTTCTGCTGGTTGGAGGCAACATCTGCCTCTGGTAGTCCTTTGTTACCTACCAGCCAGACCTTACTTACCCTAATAGTTCTATATTACCTACTAGGCTCACCCTACTTACCCTAGTAGTCCTATGTTACCTACTAGGCTCACCTTACCTACCCCTAGTAGTCCTATGTTACCTACTAGGCTCACCTTCAACAAACAACCAAACTTTTGCTTGGCCAGCATTAGCCCCGCCTGAAAAACCACCAAACATGATGATCATCACAACTGGGTTCTGCCCCAGTGCCCTGGCCTTTGGAATGCCTGACAGTTTGACAGGAGTGGAAAAAGGGAAGTTATGGTCTACAGTTCCCGGGAAACCTTCCCTGTTGACAACTCCATCCCTGAACCAATGGCATGCCAAGGCCTGAGAGATCAAACACAAACAAATGGAAGGAGGGACAAAGCACCTTGAGGCAAGATATGTCATAGGTGACCCCATCTACATCCTCAACCCCAATTCAGCCAAATTAGAACCCAATCACTTAGGGCCCTTCAAGATAGCTGCGGTCTATGACAATCACACCTATCAACTTGAAGATGCCCAAGGGAATACCAATAAGCTCCACCATGATTGCTTGCACCCCTGCTGTGCCATCCCCACACAAAGGTTGTTTGTGCAGACCTTCCCGGATCTTCTACATACTCCAATCCTGGTGTCTGATGACAAACAGGGGGCAAGGGGGGTGTTGCAACCAAGTTTCCAGACTTGTCCGCTAACATATCTTACAATACACAGGAGGCGCTTGATGAGTCACCCCTTGATGTGTCTAACAACATGAGGCCATCTGATGGCAATGTCAAATGGCGGGCACTTCCTCCTAATTAGGAGCGCTACCAATTTGACCTGCTGATCCCTGCACAAGTTATTCCTTGGCTTCAAACCTTACATGGAACACACCACTATGCCACCCCCTTGTGTCCTTGTGGCTTTCCCCATATAGTATATTAATGACAATATTCTATATTAAACAAGACCTTATTCTATTCATTCTTGTCCTTTCTATTGGACTGTTGTCTTCCCCAACTCAAATACTGAATCCTCATTGGTTCAGTTGCAACATACTCCTGACAATATATTTTTGATTCAAAATTATGAGTTAATCTTGCTTAAACATATTTCTCCTATCATCTCCTTTTCATAGAATTGGGTATAAAACCCTCACAGTTCTATTATTCCAAGCAATTCAATCTCCTCCTGTTTAGGCTCATCAATAAGACTATTGTCTCAATCCTAGCTATATCTCTCGTATCCTTGGTAAATAGTAATTTGTTAGTGATGGTTGAGCACAGGCTTTGATACAACTGCAGCTGTTGTTGAAAAAGTGTCAGGGAACCACCCCGATCTGCTGGCTTGCTTGTGTTTGGGAACTGGCAGGTTGCAGACTGGGTGGGCAGGGCCCATCAAAGGATTAGGCTAACTTAATTAGGTAGGACATTGACTTGCCTACCCACAACCACAGACTGGCAGCAGGGACAATAGTATCTATTGCTCCCGTGAGAGTAATGTATACAATTACAAAAAGCTTGTTGGTATGGTCCAGCGGGAGCTTGGTGGTGGCAGCAGGCATGGGTTTGGGGGTAACAGGTGGTTTTATGTCTATTTGGTAGGCAGGAAGAAAGTTGTATTTATCTCTGAACAGGCGGGGTCTAGTAATGTACCAAGAGCCTTCTCAGCTGTATCTGGTTAACTTTGTAGTTCTGACCAAGGGATCCTGGGATAGTATGTTGTCAACAGTGTAGTCCTTGTACTCAGGCTTTAAGGGGTATTCTGTGAAATAAACAGGACCAAATGAAGCACCCAGCAGATAATACGTAGCTGGCAGATTGGCAGGAGGGTCAGATGATCTTTGAGTTAACTGGCAGATGATAATAATAAAATAAGGCAATAATTGTGGAAACCAATATCTCATAACATTTATTTAAAAATGATGATGGGATTGATCTTGGACTGTCAGGTATTTATACCACACTTCTAGGCTTCACTTCCTGGTTGGGTTTTCTGGGCTTGGGCAGGTTGGCATTGGGGGTCTTAGATGGCAGTGTGGCGCTTGGCACTGGCGGTTTGCCAATGCCCGCTTCAGGACAAGAAGACTTCAAATCCTTCTGTTTTTTGATTTGGGTATTGGGTGCCTCTTCAGGTTCAGTGCCTCCTCCGGGGCTTTGGGGAGTTTGGAATAACTCTAATTGGGAAACTTGTGTATTTTGCCAAGAAAACCACCTGTTTCAGGTGTTGGCACCTCAGGGAAATTCCCGGCATCTTGCACTGGTGGTTTGCTTGAAGAATCCTGCGGGACAGCTAAGGGTTTAGGTCCTGGTGGGCTGACAATAACTTTATCAATCAGTAGTGGGTTATTGGGTTCCCAGTCTATGGGTCTGGCGGTCTGCAAAGGGTTTTGTCCAGGGTTTGACTCTGGTTCTGTATTTTGAGATTTAGGGGCATCCAAATTGTTATTCCTGACAAAAAGTCTGAAGTCTTACAGAAGAGGTTGTCAATGAGTGGAAGTGGGTAGCAATTCTTGATTGTAACTTTGTTTAGGGCTCAGTAGTCTGTGATTAGGCATAGAGTACCATCTTCTTTTGCTACAAAGAATACAGCCACATCAAAAGGAGACTGTAAGGGACAGATAAGTCCTTTCTCTAACGCTTCCTTGAGGTAAGCACACAGGGTGTTGTCTTTATTTGGGGTCAGGAAGTAGATGGGTTGCGCCTTAGGTACATCTTCCTTGAGTTGGATGAAGTGTTGGATGTGCTTCTCTGGTGGTAACCCAGGTAGAGCCTCCTTGAAGATTTCTGGATGGCAGGCTACAACTTTGCAGTCCTGGGGTATAGTGGTATCTTGGTGGTCTTTTAAGTGTATGATCTTGTACTGGCAGGAGTCCCAGTCAATTGCCTTGAGGTTCTTCTGTTTGTCCAGGGTCTCTGTTATGCGCACAAAGACGTGGTTGCGTAGGAGCTGGTCCACTGAGTCAGGGTAGATCTAGTGATTGAGGCCTTCACGTTTGATGATAAGTACCTAGGTTGCCCAGCCTACGTGGGGGTTGTTCCTTTGTAACCAGTCCAGTCTCAGTACAATGTCAAACTTGGGGAAATCAATGAAAGGACCCTGGATAGTGGAGTGCAGGTTCTCTAGCATGACAGAGAATGGGGCAGTTTCCCTTGCCACAGCAATGTGATGTTCATCAGCTAAAACCACATTTTTAATCCGCATAGGATTAGTGGCTAGCTTGAACTTATCCACAAAGCTTCTGTTGACTAGGGTTCAATCTGCACCAGAGTCCAAGAGTGTGGAGCCTGTGTAACTGCAAAAGCGGAAAGGGTAAGACATCAGTTTATCGGGATGTCTGGCAATAGTGTAGAGTACCGGGTCTTCCAAGGACACTTGGATCATTGGACACTGGTCTACATCCTTGGATTGGTATTCATTGTTGGGCAAGTCAGGAGTTGTTTGGGGAGAGCTTGGCTTGCTTAGTGCTCTCCCCAGGCTTTTCCCTTGTCTTGGTTGTCTTGTGTGACAGTGATGCAGAAATGGGTGTGGTTTGACTGGCTGTTGTTCCTGTTTCCATGCCCATTTGAACCCATTAGTTTGTTATTTGAGCTGTTGCTGTTGTTCCCAGGAGGAGGGCAGTTGGAACGCCCAGCAGGGTGAGAATCCTTGAGTCTCTCTCTCTTTTCAGTTTGCGCCTTGTGGAGCACGTTGGAAGTTTGTTCAGCTTTCTCTGCCTTGCAATACAGACTTTGTAGGATGGTTACTTGGTCCAGGTTTATGTGTCTCATCACATGCAAATTGAGTGTGTTGTAGTACATGAGGTGGGTATCTGGAGTATCAAAATCCAATTCCAAGGGGGCACGTAGGCAGATTTCCTTGTAAGCACAGGTGAGCTCTTTCACTGTGCCAGTTTGGGTTAGGTTCTTCACTTGGCGTATGATCATGAATGTGGTGTCCTTCAGCACAAATCTCATCAAAAAGTCTTGTTTGAAAGTGTCCCAATCCTTCTTGGTGTGTTTTTCATGCTATTTTTTGCACCAGGTGCCAGCGTCCTGAGTCAGTCAGATGGATATCTCTGCAATCCAAAATTGTTATGGGCATTCCATTTGGGCTAGCTTGCTTTGGGCAGATTAGATCCATGCTGTGGTGTTATTGCTGTTGGCTCCAGAAAAGGTTCCAATACAGTGCTTAAAAGTCTCTGTGCTACATAGGCTAGCATGATGCCTTTGTTGGTTGATTGGGGCATGGCGGCAGGTGCCTGGAAGAACCCTTGTGCCAACAGGGCGTTGAAGGCAGGGAGTGGGATTAATGTGTTCTGGTATAGTACAAACCATCAGGTATCTTGGCACCTGGCTTGTATGGCATCCAGTTTAGTGGGAAGCCAGATATGATTCTATCAAGGATTTGTTGGCCGCAGCAATTATGGGCAACAGAAGGAATTTTGGGGAATAAAGTAGGATGGAAAACCTACTTCTGTTACCAATGTTGTAGCTGTGCTGTTTTATCAGAGTTACAAGGGGGAAATATTTTGTAAACTAGATCATGTACTTTATTGAGAGATAGTAATTATATAGTCTTTGTGAATCATTAGATAACAGGAACAGGATTGTGTTGATCACACAGTTGGATGGTGAAGGGAGTGGCTTGATCCTGGTAATGAGTCAAGCGCCAAAACAAGATATCTATTGTAAGGGATCATCATCTGTTCATGTTGTTGGATTTGGTAATTTGAGTTGACTTCCTAGTCTGGCTATGGGTCACTGGGAAATTGGATTGCAGGTCACAAATCTGCTTGGTTGGAACCTGGCTGGCGGGTTGAGCCTGCTGTTTTGACAGTAGCAATGGATTCTTGTGGGCGGTTGGGTTGTAGAGTTGGGGGCAGGGTTATTGGTACCAAGTACGCGGGCAGGTAGTTATATCTGTTGCAAAATAGCAAAGGTTGCACAGTGATCCAAGTTTCTTCACAACTAATAAGCTTTATTTATCTGGTATGGGCTTCTGGGTTGTAAATTAGGATTTCCTCTAAGGTAAACTCCAAATAATCTGAGTTTGAAAGATACTCTGTAAAATTAACTGGGCCGTAGGGAGCTCCTGAAGGACAGAAAAATTCAGGCAGTTGGTTGAATTTTCTTGGGCTTGGTAAGAAGCATAAAATGACCCAGGGAGATCAAATTTAAAATGGTAAAGTGCTAAAAGAAGGTAGGGTAAAACCTGCATGAGCCAAAGGTTCATAGCACTTTATTGTAAGAATGGCAATGAGCATCTTCCCGTCATCTCTTGGTTTTAAGTATGCTCATCCAAACTTTGAAAGCTTTTGAAAACTCTTGTGGGCTGGGTGGTAGAATTTATCAGGGGTTGGGAGTCTTTGGTGACATCTAACAAATACAATTCATAATTGGCTGGGCTGTGACAGGGAATCTTGGTTTTCTTCTTTGAGACATGGGATTTTTCATCATTTGGCAGCCCTTGTTCTTGGGGGAAATTTCTGCAGTACTTCATTGGTGGTGGCCTAACTTATTTCAGGTATATTGCTTGGGTTGGCACTCTTATTAGCTAGGTTAAGAGGGTTCTTCAGAGGGCAGGGTTTGATCATATAAGGTGCTTCACTGGTGGGTTTTAGAGGTTTCTCCAAAGTCAAATCTATTTCTGATCTGAGCCTAAAAAACAGGCAGCTGGGCCTGCAGGCTGGCAGCTCACAGGATCCCAGGGTTCAAATCTTGTAATTAGGGTTTTTTCTTGATAATTGATAGCAGGCATTTTTCACTTGTGACACTGCGTCCAACCTTAGCCAATTTAAATAGTAGAATACTATTTAAAAAATTTCCTTGATCTTCTTCAATGTTTTTTACATATATTTACTCTTATAGTAAAATCCAAGGAAAATGCCACACCAAACCAGCTTTTTATCCTGCTTTCATAGCAAAATTCCTTCATATACCATATATAATCACCAAGAAAATCTCTTTCCTTCAACTCTTTAACATTTCTCCTTGGTTTTTTATCTTCAGCAAAACTAAGGCAAAAAATTCACCTTCTTCTGCCTTAGCAAATCAATTCAGAGAAATTTTGGAATATTCCTGTTGCAACTGAGTCTCCAGACTCACCTGCTAACGTATCTTACAATACACAGGGGGCGCTCAATGAGCTGCCCCTTGACATATCTAATGTTATGGATTAATCTGATGGCAATGTCAAATGGCAGGTACTTAATCCTAATTAGGAGCGCTGCCAATTTGACTTGCTGATTCCCGCACAAGTTATTCCTTGGCTCCAAACCTTACATGGAACTTCCCACTATGCCACCCCCTTGTGGCCTTGTGGCTTTCCCCATATAGTATATTAACCACTATATTCTACAATAAACAATACCTTGTTCTTATTATTCTGTCCTTTCTATTGGACTGTTGTCTTCCCTAATTCCAAATACTGAATCCTCATTGGTTCAGTTGCAACAGTGATAGCAGCGGTAGGTTCTCAACCTACTTAAAACAAAATTCCCCCCAAGAAAGGACAGAGTACGGGATGTATGGCTACTCCCCAACAAGAGATCTTCCTGCCAATCCCCAAGGGGGACATTCCTGACAGGTACGTCATCTATCAAGACCAGTTAGTTCTCACCAGCGTGTACAATTGGCTCTGCCTCGGGCAGCGTGACGCCAGTGTCACCCTGCCCCAGTTAGACCTGTCCCAGCGCATGCTCAACCTTCAGCTAGAATCCTTTGCTGGTGGAGTCAAGGGGGCCAACATTGTCAGTTGGCTCCAGTCTACTGAAACCCGCCTTTGCATCTGCCAGGTTCCTGAGCCCATGTGGACCGCCACTGTGTCTGGTTGACTCACAGGGCCCGCCGCTGTGTGGTTCACTAACTGGGCCAGCCAGGAACTTGATGTTACCTGGGCGGCATTCCAAGATGCCGCCAAGTCCCGCTATAGCAAAACCTTCTCTCTTATTGTTGTGGGAACTCCTCTTCTAGCAATCAAGCAAACTGGTTCTGTTCCTGAGTACCTTGCTGCCGCCCCTGAAGCCGTGACTGATGGAAATGCAATGCTACTCACTCTCATTGTCAATGGGTTAAAACCCCATATCTGCAAGTGGGGCCCTGTAGGTTGCTGTACCTCCATTGATGACTGCTATAAAGCCATTGTGGAGGCTAACAACCAGGCCTCAATGGGCTTCTGCTGTACCAGTGACGCTCCATCCCAACCACGTACCACACCTGACAGTGGCCACAGTCAAGTAGGCCGCCGCCAACCACGTCAGCAGGATAATGGGACTAAACGCCCCCGCAAGGGGGCTTCAGCTAGCACAGATCAAGGATCAGAGGAAAGACTGGGGGTTGTAGCAACAAGAGGCCTTACAACCCCACCTGACCCATCCTCTCAACCTCTGCTTGCAAAAAATCCCTGCAACTACAACATTCATGAAATCAAAACTTTGGATTTCTTTCAAATCCACAGTGAAAACCCGTATTGCAAGCAAGCCACTCCTCAAATAAAGTAACACGCTTTTCCTATCCCTTCTGTTTCTGTGGGGCATCCACAAACAATTGGTAGATACCAGGGCCAACCACACTATGGTGGACCAGGCGTTTGCCGACTCTCAACAATTAGACCAAGTGCCCAGCAGGTTTGAAGCCATACAGTAGCTGACTCCTGCAGAGTGGCCATCACCCACAAGACAGTACTCTTCTCTGTGAGAATGGGGAATGTCCAGGTTAAGCTCTCTGGGCCAATTATGGTAGGGCTCAGCCACAACGTGATTGCTGGTCTTGACTGGCTTTGGCACAACTGTCCCTAAATTGATTGGGATACCTCTGCCATCACCCTCAACAGAAATGGGGTGGGGTTCCAGATTTACCCTATGGAAATGAGCAAGTTACTCCATGACACTGTGTTTGTCAGAATAATAGAGACAGGCTCGTACAATTTCAAGGGGGGAAACTAGACTTCAACCAATGCTCAGTCAAAGTTATCTGTGCCCAACCACCAGCAGTTCCTCCCTTGACATCTCCACCATCACCAACGCTTGCGGCACTTCTCAAGGAGTACAAGGATGTTTTCCATGAGACACTTGAACAATTACCTCCTCCTCCAGGAGGTCCAGCACGCTGTACAACTTCAAGGCTTGTTACCTAAAGCACAACTATTATACTGTCACACCAAAGGAAGATGAAACCCTCTGCCAGCACCTTGTGGATGCGCTTGATAAGGGCTTCATTTTCCCCTTGCTCTCTCCATACAGGACGGCGGTCTTCTTTGTAGCCAAGAAGGACAGATCCCTTTGCTTGGTCACAGACTACCGCGCCCTAAATGAGGTGACAGTTAAGAACAAGTACACCCTTCCACTGATTGACAACCTGTTTGATACACTTGCAGGTGCAAAGGTCTTTAGCAAGATTGATCTCACTGCGGGGTACAACCAGGTCTGCATTGCACCAGGGAAAGAGGCAAAAACTGCCTTCCGCACACGCTACAGGTTGTTTGAGTGCTGTGTCATGAACTTTGGAATGACCAACGCTCCCTCCACCTTTGCCATGTTGATGAACAAAGCATTTGAGGAACTGATTGGGAAATGTGTGGTTGTGTACCTTGACAACATTATTGTCTTCAGTCAAGATCAAACCACACATCTCCAACACCTCTGTGCTGTCCTCAACACCCTTCAGAAAAACCAGCTAAAAGCTAAACCCTCCAAATGTGAGTTCCTCAAGTCAGAGCTACTATTCCTTGGGCACACCATCTCTGCTCAAGGGGTAAAGACCAACCCTGCCAAAGTTAAGGCAATTACAAGCATGCTGCCCCCCACTGATGTGGGCCAAGTGCAAACATTCCTTGGCATGGTTGCCTACGTGTGGAAGTATATTCACAATTGCGGGGAACTAATTGCACCTCTCACTGAGCTCCTCAATACCAAGCAGCGCTTCCATTGGACCCCTGTCTGAGATCAAGCCTTTGAGGTGTTGAAGCAGAGACTTACAACAGCACCTCTACTGCAGTTCCCCAATCAAAACCGACAGTACAAACTCAAGACCAATGCCTCCAACAGAGCCATAGGGGGCGTGCTACGGGTAGAAACTGATGATGGTGTCTTCCTCCCCGTGGCATATGAGTCCTGGAAACTTACTGACTCAGAACAAAGCTATCCCATCCATAATAAAGAATTGGCAGCCATTGTACACTGCGTCAAGAAGTGGCACTGCTACCTGGAAGGTGCTACCTTCCCACCCCGCATGCTGACAGACCACAAGTCACTTCAGTACTTCAACACACAGTCCCACTTGACACATTGCCAAGAAGGATGGGTGGAGCGCCTATCCCCTTACCAGTTGCGCATTGAATACAAGCCTGGGAAGGAACTTGTCACAGCTGATGCTCTTTTGCAACTCTATGTAGTGTCCATCACTGGGGATGATGGTTTAGATCCAGATTGACCCATGCTCTACCTCTGTCCTGAGGCAACTTGCTACAAGAGCCTTAACTTGGTAACCATTTTCAAGCTGAAGGACAACAAAAGCCAGTTCACCACTGATGCTGGTAACGTCTGCTTTCAGGCAGAGACAGGTGAAAAGACGTCGTACATTCTCACCATGCAACAAGGGAACACAATATTGCACTACCACCAAACCCTGGGTCACATCAGAGGGTGCAACCTCTTCAAGATCATGAAACATAAGGTTTGATGGCCGCGCATGCGTCAAGACATCTTGGACCTCCTCAAAATGTGCGTGTTGTGCAAAAAGAACACATCTAAACCTGCACCCCCCAAGTCTGTCCTGTCCATCAAGGCCATGGAACCCTTTGAGCAGTGGGCCCTCAACATTGTGGGTCCACTCCCCAAAGACAGACTGGGAAAGAAGTACATTATCACTGCCATTGATTACTTCACTTGCTGGCCAGTGGCCTGGGCAACAACCAACCACACTGCCACCATCATTACCCGCTTTATTGGCAAAGAAATTGTGGCCTGCTTTGGGTGACCCAAATGTCTCATCACTGATGGCGGTCCCAAACTAGTTGGACATGTCATGAAGGCATACTGCGCCAAAAACGCACTCCAACATATAGTTACAACCCCCTACCATCCTCAAGCCAATGGACGCGTGGAACAGTTAAATGGTTCACTGGTTCAGCTGATTGCCAAGCTCTCATAAGAGCACCCCAACACCGCATGGACTGAACACCTGCCCACTGCTCTACTTATCCTGCAAGCAAGAATCAACAGGGACACAGGGTTCAGCCCCAGTACCCTGGCCTTTGGGACACCTGACAGTCTGACGGGGGTTGAACAGGGAAAGCTACGGTCCAAGGTTCCCGGCAAGCCTCCCCTAGTAACAACCCCATCCCTGGACCAATGGCGTACCAAAGCCAGGGAAATTGAACACAAGCAGATTACAGGGGGGACAAATCACCTCAAAGCTAGATACGCTGTAGGTGACCCCGTCTACACCCTCAATCCCAATTCTGCCAAGTTGGAACCCAACCACCTAGGGCCCTTCAAGATAGCCACTGTCTACAACAATCATACCTACCAACTTTAAGATGCCCAAGGAAACACCAAGAAGCTTCATAATGACTGCTTGCGCCCCTGCTGCGCCATCCCCACACAAAGGTTGTTTGTGCGGACCTTCCCAGACCTTCCACAGACTCCAGTCCTGGTGTCTGACAACAAGCAGGGGGCAAGGGGGGTGTTGCAACCAAGTCTTCAGACTTGCCTGCTAATGTATCTTACAATACACAGGGGGCACTCAATGAGCCGCCCCTTGATGTATCTAATGTTATGGATTAATCTGATGGCAATGTCAAATGGCAGGTACTTAATCCTAATTAGGAGCGCTGCCAATTTGACTTGCTGATTCCCGCATAAGTTATTCCTTGGCTCCAAACCTTACATGGAACTTCCCACTATGCCACCCCCTTGTGGCCTTGTGGCTTTCCCCGTATAGTATATTAACCACTATATTCTACAATAAATGATACCTTGTTCTTATTATTCTGTCCTTTCTATTGGACTGTTGTCTTCCCCAATTCTAAATACTGAATCCTCATTGGTTCAGTTGCAACATTCCCCTGAAATGTTCAAATTTTGCCTAATGCCCTAGCACCTAGCGTAGCTATTAAACAACTTATTAATCCCTTACAGATGGCCTTCATCCTGGCTTCTTCTTGTTAATACCCATCAGTCAACACCTCATACTCAGGAAATAAGACTTCACAAGTGAATCAACCTAGACTTGACCCCCATCAGTGACCTACATCTAGGTTATCAGCAGCAGATACTTCTCATGTATTGCCACTTTTTTTACTTACCCAAGTGGTTAGCTTGAGCTTTCAGGTGCAAAGCAACTTCACTTGCCAGAAATCTCTAAATCATTGATTTCTGCAGCTGTTTCTCTGGACAGACACCCTAATGATGGTTCTGAGCTATCTATGCTTGCTTAAAATTTAATAATTCCTTAAAGCTACTCTAAAATCATAGAAAGAGATAATTTACCCTATCCTAGGTAAAGTCATCCAACTGTTTTCTCATCCCAGTGTCAGGAATATTCCTGAAAACCCCAACCAAAACAACAACATTTTGGTTACCATTGGGTCTGAACTCAAAATGAATATTTGCAGCAGTTCACCCTGATTGGGGAAACTTCCACAAAACAAAAGTCAGAAGAAAAAGTAATAAAAAATTCCAATTATTTGATTTTGGGCTTTTATAGGCCAACTGCAGGCCGTGCAGCCAGCTGCCAGCCATCTGCAGACCGCACGCCCAGCCAGCTAGCAGCAGGCAGCACACCCCCCACCAGATGGGGAAATTTCCAAATGGGGAAACCAAAAAAGGCAATTTCCCCAAACACAAATGAAGGGGGAACTGCTGCCAAATTTAGAATCTACCAAATTTGGGAGGGGCTTACAAACAGCCCTGCCAAGTAATTAATGCAGTAACTGCAGAGATTAAATTTGGATGCACAAAAGCATCCAAATTTTCATCAACTTAATGCAAAATATGGATTAAAAATTCATCATCTGCAAGCTCATTCCCATTCCCAAAAGGGAAATCCAGAAAACTCAAGTGTTTGGGGTTCCCTGTTCAATGTTTTCACTACTCATGCCTCATCAAGGCTGATAGTATATAATAAAGCCAGTTCACTTGATTATAGTTTGTGCTATAATTGAGTGAAATTACCCCTCAGTAGTATCACATAAATCAAAACAGACTTAAACCTCAAGAAGTCAAGACACTAAGATTTGTTGGCTCTTCCCCAGGACTAAAGGAGATGAACCAACTTATCTTCTTGGCTGTCCTCACAGCCTGCCTTGGGATCAGGGACCACCAACACTATCAACCACACAAGACATTTAAAGATCCTACCAATGAGTACTTTTAAAAGAGCTCAGTGCAGCTCAACACCTCCAATCAGTACTCTTGGCCCATGCTGGTTTTCCCTAATCAACTCAGTCCATAGCCATCTACACCATGGTGTACTATGTACTTACGTATTTTTCTGGTAATTTTGGCTGATTTAATGTCCACGCTAAAGTGTTTTGATGAGTAATGACGGTTTACCCCATTGTAGCAGTGCTCACTGGGTTCCAAGTTGCAAACTTGGGACCATACCTTGATAGAATACTCTCCTAATTTCTGGGTCTTTACACCCAGTTGGGATCAGGATTTTAGTGCTACCTCAGAACATTCATCCCAGGGTAGAACCATATCTGTATTCTCACCCCAGATAGCCACATGATGATTATACTTCTTAGTACAACCATCCCAGGATACATAACTTCTCCATCCTTTCACAGCATTAGTAAGGTTCCATCTTACAGTAATTTTCAAACCTGTTGAGATGAACAAAAAATCTCAGTCTAGAAACAAAAACAAACTCAGTCTAAAAGCAAAATCAAATTTGATCAAAATCTATTATAATTTAATATAAATTCCTTGAATTTGGTTTTTTATACTGAGTTGCTTTTATTTCTAGACTGAGATTTTTGTTTATCTCAACAGGTTTGAAAATTAATGTACTAACACCCCAAGGCAAAAAACCCAACTACCTCAGTTGAGAAAATCTGCAGCTAATACAGCTGGTCAAACAAAAAAACCACAATCATTTACCTCTCTCAGGCAAACATTATCTACTTGGTCAAAATCAGCCCACACCTACAAAACAACTCCACATGTGGATCATTTCATTTCCTCTTAGTCCCTTATCCTACTGAAAAAACTGCCACAACTCCTATTTCTTAGAGATTCTTGGTCTGGCAAGAACTTCCTCATCCTGAATTGCCAAGGTCAGACAGTCACCTTGGGAGACCACCATGACAATGGCACTGTGTTTTTTTGCATTAGCGCCAAAGAACCACTCACCCACAGACTCCTGACCATAAAAATAAAACCCAATGTAAGAGCTCTTTCTGTCCCCTTTGGAAAATAGAACCATGTGTTTAGCAAGAATGCTGCAGCATGCCTTTCACTCCACTTAATTTAAAACCATGTCTTTGACCTCTTACCAGGCACTCAACCAAGCCACAGGCCAATCTATAGCTACAAACACCAGGAAAAAATAGCTCTGAAAAACTATATTGAGGAGATAGCTGCTAAAGGATTCATCAGAGTGTTCAAGGCACCCTGCTCATCTCCAATGATACTGTAAATTTGGAACCTGTACGTAAAAATGCAGGATTGTCAAATCCTTGGTCTAAATTTTGAATCACTTTGTGGGATGGCTTTTTTTTAATTAAATTGAATTCTTTGTATATTTATTTGAATTTTTAAAAATGCGGGAACTCATAGACACTTTGCAAAGTTCAAGTCAGACTGTATATTTGCAATGGACAAAATGAATTAACTGGAATCAGATTTGAAGTGTTCAAATCCATCAACCATTTTCATTAAGTTTAATATGTTTTTTGAAACTGCAGGATTGTCAAATCCAAGAACCAAATTTCAAATCACTTTTGAATGCCACTAGTAAACTCAGATATTAATTGCGGGAACTGGAATCCAAGTTTAATGTACAGTACACACACTAGGAAACACCAACCCAAATCAAGAAGCTCCATCACAACTAAAATCAAATGAAAAATCCAATCTCAACAACCATGTTTAGACATAAAAAGTGATTAAACTTTAAAATTACCTAAGCCTGGAAAGTATAAAATATCATACACTTCAAATCACAAATATAGAAACTATGCTACTATTCAAGGCTAAATCAAGTGAAAACAACTACTCACAACTAAACCAATAAATCTAAATAAATACATATTTAATTTAAAATATATATTTTATTTTTATGGACAGACAATTGCATTCCCAACCCGCTCCTGCACCAGCCTGCAGGCAGCCTGTACACAAGGGCATCACAGAGGGTCCAAGAACAGACCCAGAACCCAACTCAAGGGGATTCATGCCAACACACAGGCCTCCCAAGGCGTCATAGCCAGTAATCACCTCCTGCATCCCAAGCCCAATTAACCAGCCTGAATCCAAGACAGAAGCTTCTCTTAAGGCTTGCCACAAAAGTTTCCTACACCAGGGTCACTGAGAACACTGAGGTTACTTACACCTCCACTGTATACCCAGTTGTCACCCGGCCCTGCACTCTTGATCTAAGAGTTGCTACTTCCTGCCCCTGCATCTTTGATACATCATATGAGCCATTGGCCACCACTGAAGAGCCATCTGCGCCTGTATCATATGCCATCATTGACAGCACTAGCACAACCAAGTGTGATCCCACCTTCTACACAAAGGCTCATATCCCCTGTGTTAAGCCTGGTAGCCAGGATGCAATGGTACCTGCCAAGGGCTGGCATCAGTTGACAGATAGTGAGCGTGAAGCTCTCCTCAACTGCTTGAACGGGGGGCAACCTCCAGAATAAACTCATACAGAATGGAACATCCTCCATGTTGACAATTTCAAAAATTGTTTTTGCTTAATCTTTTATAATTTCAATTAAAAGCTCAAAATAAAAATCAAACATTGCTTATATTATCAGTGTCAATCATTTAATCAAGAAAAAAATAATCTTTAATATTGAAAATAAGAAAAATATTTTTGATAATTGTCAACATGGAGGATGCTCCATTCTGTATGAGTTAATTCTGGAGGTTGCCAAACAGAGGAATGGCAGTTTGGGATATTGTGTCCCAATTTGGTGTCATAGCCAGATATATTGATGACATCAAAAAAAGTGTAGCAACACCAGGCAAATTGCCATATCCACCAAGGCTAAGCGGAAGCCCAAAATCCTCCAGTTCATTTATTTTGAGGCAATAAAACAGTGGGTGACCCAGGATTATCACCTGGACTCACTTGCTGTCCAATCAATGCTTGCCACAGAGTTTGGGCTTTCTGTCTCCAAAACCCCTGTATACAAAGCAATGGTTGAAATGGGCTTCTCTTGGAAGGTCCTCAGAGTTTCTCTGTACAATAGGAACAGCAAGAAAACAATTGAAGAGCAACACATTTATGCCAAGACTTATCTGGCCCTTCAGGAGACTGGCAACATACAGCTCTTCTACATTGACAAATTGTTGTTTTCCTCCTCACTCAGGTCTAGGCATGGGTGGGTCAAGAAGGGTTCCAAGGACGGCGTGGCCCATTGTGCAGCTGTCTGTTCCCAGACCTATTCAATGGTTGCGCTTCTTGGTCTTTGCGGGTTGGACCAATACCAAATGATCAAGGGTTCCCACAATAGCAGGACTTTTCCCAATTTTCTCTAAGCTGTCAAGGTGTACCTTTGGATTAATTACTGGGGTACAACCAACATTGTTGTTTTGGATAATGTTGGGCTCTACAAAGTGGATCTGGTTGTGTCCAAGTTCCTGCCCATCAATAAAAATAGCCATTCAGCCAGCCACCGCCTGGCTGACTGTCCAATGAGACTCCTCTTCCTCCCCCATATTCTTCATTCCTTAACCCAATTGAGGAGGTCTTTGGGTGGATCTAAAATAAGGTGAAGAAAGGCCTCCCCCAGGACACCGAGAATCTCTTCAACATTCTTGAGATTATCCAATTTTCAATGCCACCCAATGTGGTGGCGGCTTTTTACAAGCACTTGGAATCCTTCCTCACCAAATCCCTTGCCTCCAAGCCAATCAGATAAATGGGCGCTCTAGATATCAATTGTTTTTAGTTTTATTTATTTTGTTTTATTAGGATTCAAAATTGTTATTTATATAGAATAACATGACTTTGAATTGTATTATAGACATATAAGAATACATACAAAAGGTAAGTAAAATTAATTATTCTAGATATAGGGATATGTATTTTTGATTATAATCCACCAAATAGTGTATTGACTGTAGAGTTAACAAATAAAAAATTAAAAAAGATATAATTAGATTAATTTTATTTAAACAATTGTGAATCCTTGTTGGTACTTTGGCTTTTTTAAGCCACAAATTGGACCTCGCAAGTCATCATCTGATCCTTAATATTTCAGTGCCACTATAGCCACACAACACAAAAACTAATGATTTTCATGTATCTCTTACTAATTAGTACTTATTAAGTGGGTCAAGCATAGAAAATATATTAATCAAATTTTATCACAAGGGAAAGAAGAGAGTTCTGAACAATCACTTGTTTAGAACATAAGTGGAGCAGGCTGTCTGTTGCAGATAAAATCAGTTCCTGATGTTTAACTATGTAATAAAGGAACATGTACTTGACAAGCCAGCAAATAAAACATTTTTAACTCTTTTTTATTATTTGATGTGTTTGCAACTATAACTAAAGTCTTATAATATATTTATATATATTAATATTATACAGTAGTTTTAAAAGCTATGGCAAAAACAGAAAATACCTCAGATTTCAACAAAATGATTTCAGATTTAAACAGAATCCATCTCTCAGGTTAAAATATACACTCTGTTAACAGGGTTTATTGGCGTCAATGAGCAAAATGAGTCAACACAGCAACAAAGAGCTCACACACAAAGCAAAACCATTCAAAATACAATATGAAATACATTGATTCACAAAAAAAATGGTGTGAGTTGAAAATCAGTGTACATATGTTTACTATGTGAATTGGTGACAAAATAGACCCAAGCAAGGTGTGTCAAAACGCAAACCAAAAACAAAACACAATAGCAACTCACTACGTAAACAAAAACACTCACGCAATGTGTGCAACGGATTGTAATCATGAATCATACCAAGGTATCTAAAATAAGACACAAGATCTGAAACATAAATTTTAAAAAAATTGTGTTGGGTGCTTAATTTGGTGTAAAATCTGGGAAAACGGGTGGATTTTTTTTGAGTATTCTAAAATGGGCGTTGTAAAACCAAAAACAACTAATTAAGAAATAAAAAATCTATAATTAGGATATTTGGTGGGAAAAACTTTAATTAAATATCCATATTCAGATAAAAGCAAAAATTAAAATTAGGAAGTAACTTAATTGAAATTTATTTAATACTTTATTAAATTCTAAAATGGAAGGAACACAATACCAGAGTACCAATACACACGTTGTGCACCGTGGTTGCAGTTGCCCCCGCGGGTCAAAGAATAGAGTTAGTGCAACCCAAGTGCCTACTCAAGGAGACGGAAGAGGAGAGTTCCATAGTGACGCTGCACTGACACAGCCGGTTCAAGGAGCACAAGCTGATAGGGTGCCAAGCATAAACCCTTGGGTCCCAAAGCTGACCCAGAAGCCCACCAAGGTCACCACTATAAAGAAAGTTAGAAGCAAGGAGCTAGAACTTACTTTGTATGTGTTTGACGTTGTGTACTGGCAAGAGTCAGTCCCGTCAGCCATGATGGAGAAGGTGAAGCCTGTACTTGATACTAGCTACAAGCCCTACGTCAGTGATGGCAATCAGGAGGATGACAAGGAGCCCTGGTTCTATCAAACCAATGAGGGACAGCTGGTGTTAAAAAAGGTTGCAACCTTCTATACCAAGGTACCTATGCCCTGTGTTGTGCCCAATGCCAACAAGTCAATCCCCACTGCTAAAAAGCCTGCCCAGAAGCACATCCCCAACATCAAAAGCATCATCCTGCTTAAGCTAATGCAGGAATTGGGTGATTAAAAGGCAGCCACAGCCCTTGTTGGAGTGGATACCAAGTATGCCAG
>QTSX02006047.1:0-42379 GCA_014839935.2 Entomophthora muscae | reverse complement strand
GGTTTTGCCACCGCGTGCCCAAAGTTGTCCAAGAGGTAAGAGATGGTATGCTCTACCGGGAAGCAGAAGCAAGCAGCTGCATGGGCCCAGCCCATCTCTGGTACATTCTTGAATGGGAGCGTCTCCAGGACGTTACAAACAAGCTCAATGGAGCTGGCACAGTAAACTTCACTGAGGACTACTGGGTCAATGCAGACCAATTAGGCATCCTTGTAGGCAGTAACTGCCCCACTCCATATTGCCCCCTCGGCATGTGAAGCTCAGCCAATGCCTTCTGTGACATTGGAAAGGACCTGTGGACCCTGTCTTTAAACTCCTGCAAGACAAGAGGGAACAGATAGAGCTGTTTGTCTACGTGAGTGGCAAAATTTGAATAGAAGGTGGGTGGGACAAAAGGAACCAGGACCTGGCAAAGTTCACTGTCAATGTTTTCTAAAAAAAGGTAAGTATTTTGTGATTTTTATTAATTATAATTTTTATTTACCTTTGCAGGTTTCATCCTTGCTGGCGGCTTCAGCAAGCTTCATCATTCTTGGCGCAAGTAATTGTGCTGGCAATTCAGTATCCTCTTTCCTGGCGTTCTTTGCTTGCTTGAGATGTGCATACATCTCAGGGTTGTCTGTCCAGAAAGACAGCATGGAGAGGGCAAATGACTTGAGCTGAAGGCCCTCAATCACTGTCTTCTTAATGTTGAGTAGGTGCTCAATTGTCATCTCAGGGGTATCTGGTATTTTGGTCATAAGGGCCTTTGCAGACACCTTGTCTATTTTGTCCCCTTCAAGGACGGCAGACTTCACTCTGGCTTTGACCTTGCGGTCAATTCTTCGATCTCTGCAATTGCAGAGTCAATGTCTTTAAGCAGCTTTTCTAATTCTCTCATTGATTTTTTACTAACATTTCCTTATATTTTATAGCTTTCACCCCAATAAAATCTGTATTATTCTGATAATATTGCCTCTTTTTCTATTCCTGTTTGTTTTCAAATTACTCTAATATCCCATTTTCTTACCCATTGTATATATGTTTTACGCTCATCTCAATATGTGTTGTTTGCTTTGTGTTGGCATTGTTTCTGATTACCATATTATTTTTGGCGCTTGACATAGTCCCTCGGGAAAATATTAACAATGACTTGGTGATCAGCTAAATTTGAATTAGAAAATTATGTTGTTAACTGTTTTTAGATAAAGTTGCTACTGATCCAAATTCAAAACCTTAATGATAACTTTATGCCTCGGAGCCAGGGATAAAGTGATTGTTGTTACATAAAGGGTCATTCAATAATTCTTTGATGCATGTGCGCTAATTAATTTGATTGGCCAGATATTTTGATTTGTACGCCATTGCCGCTGTGGCAAGTTGTCAGTGGACTAGTGCCCAATCAGCTGCTGGGTTAGCACTAGTTCACTAACAACTTGCCATAGCGACAATGGCGTACAATAGCAAAACATCCAGCCAATCATATTAATTAGCGCACATGCATCAAAGAATTATTGAATGACCCTTTATGTAACAACAATCACTTTATCACTTGGCTCCTGATTGGCTTAAAGTTTATCATTAAGGTTTTTTATTCAGATCAGTAACAACTTTATCTTGCAAAATTAACCTATAATTTTTTAATTCAAATTTAGCTGATCACCAAATCATTGTTAATATTTTCATAAGGGGCTGTGTTTGGGTACTAAAAATAACTGTGTTCTGGATCTATATATACTACATAGAAAATATATGATTTTATAGAAATAAGCTGAACATAAAGAATAAAACCAACTATAAATAAAGAGAACATGAACAATTGAAATTCAAAATAAAGATAATATAAATAGAAAATGTTTGGCAACAGGGGGTTTATTGGGGCAGGGAAGAGTGATGCCTAGTAGGCAGAATAGCGCAGGAAGGAAGACGTAGAGGAAGTGCTGGCCTGGGGGGTCTGGTATTGGGTGGGTGGGGCTTGAAGATGGGGGTAGGGGTAAGAGGATTGCGTATGATGGCCACCATATAACGCTTGTCATATTCCTTTCCATACCATTGCCTTGATTGGCTGGTAGGTGGCTGTGGCATGAGGTGGGAGGCGCTTATCTTTGCGTGATTAGTTGCCCATGTTCACATGGAAGACAATTTGGACAAACAAGTCAGCCACCATTTGGCGGCCAGGGAGAGAATTCTGGTCAAAGACCCCAAGATAGAGGTCGTTGAAAGCCTGAGGGTGGCACTCCCGTAGTGTGGATCCAATGTTAAAAAAGACAATATCAGCCAGATGGATGTCTGTGTGACCAGCTGGGTACACAGAGGCCTGTTGCCTGCGTTGCTTAATGGCCTCAAGGGCGGTGGAGCTACCCTCCATCTGGTGGCTCAAGAAAACCTGATGCTTTGAATTTGAGCCATCCCAGGAGTCAAGTAATCCACTGAGGATGTGGACGTACTTGTAGCCATTAGTGAAATCTGGATTTTTCCAATGGTAGACAATTCCCTTGGCTGAAACAGCCAGAAATGCACCAATAAACATCCCCTTATTGACCTTCTTCCTCCTTTTTTGGGTGTCAGCTCTTCCTTGCGCGCCAAAGTTGTCAAAAGCTATGGATAGCTTATAGTTAGAGATGAAAATGATGTCATCTGACAAACTTGTCAGGCATCAGACCAGGGTTTCCTTGATGTCAATATCATATGGGGAATCCTCAGCGCCATCCCATTGGTTGCCGGCAAAATTAATAAGAACCCACATGGAAGCCACCTTTCTGTGCATCCAGAGCTGCACCATGCACTTGGAGACCCATATGTTATGGTGTGCAAGCTGTTTGCGGACCTGGGTTAGGGGAAGCTTGGGGTCCCGCTGGAGGAGGTCAAGCATTATTGGGTATGCCTCATTGATTTGGGACTTGGGGCCTTCTTTGGCTTCTTGGCCGTCCCAATCAGATTCCCCCTGTTCATCAGGTTGTTGAATTCCCGCATGACAGTAGCTTGGGTAAATTGCAACTGGGCAGCAATCTGTTCCCAGGACAGATCCTGCAAGTTTAGTGCCACAATTTCCTAGAGAATTTGGGTGATGATGATTTGTTGTTTGGGGCACTGGATTGCAGAAGCTGAAGCCTGATTGGCTGTAGGGGGGCAGGTTGGCTAGCAGCAGGAAGTTATTCCAAATAAAGGTTGCCATCCTGATTGGTTGTTTGCAGGCATCTTGTGTGGGGGTGGGTACAGGAGCAGGGGCAGAGCTAGACGCTAAGTGACTCTCAAACAAGTCAAAGCCATAGGGGTTGGTGGTCAGGTACAGGTCAGCTTCCTTGTTACCTGCCTCAAAGGCTTGGGTGTAAACAGGTGCCTCCACGTTCTGAGCCTTGCCTCCATTGAAGCTGGTCTGGCTGCTGCTGGCTTGCTGCTGGCGCCGTCAAAGATATTGCTGTTAAAAACAATTGTAAAAAACCTAGGATAAAATCACTAAAAGTAGAAATTTTAAAATTTAATGATTTATTTTTATTGTAATCTCAAGTCCATATTTGGAAGGTTCTCAAAACCTTATCATACAAATATGGAGCCATGAAAATGGATAAAATTCCTCTTTTCCTAAATTGGATGGCTGTTGATTGGCTGTTAAATTAATATTTTTCTATTTGAGGCTGCTCATACTACACATCTTATGTGAGTTCATTTTGTTTTGTGCTTTTGTAATCTTGCTTCTAGATTGCTCAAATTTTGTTTCATTTTAGTCCTTCTATCAGTGCCTCATATGAATCCTGATTGGATTATAATATACTCCAGAACAGCATACATCCATCTCACTTGTTACGTCAGTTCATTTTGCTTGTGGTTTGAACTACACCGCTTGATGTTTGATATAATTTTGTATAATGGGCTAGTGAAATTTTGTTTTTTGTTTGACAGTACATTTATTAACTAATTTTTTTTAAATTAATTGAATCCTGAATCTTGCGCAACTTGGATTTCATTTAAATCTGAAGTATTATTGGTTGTTGCCATACCTTTTAAAACTACTGTATAATTATATTTTTATTATTAGCATTGTCTAAAATCAACTGTAATCAAGCATATAAATTTTAGCTGTTCTAAAATGGAATTGTGTTATTTTTGAAAATGCCTGTGATTCTTAAAATAAGTAGCACAAATTCACTCTAGATCCTTTGACTTCCTGTTTGAGATGTCTGTCAGGAAATCCTGATATATCAGGGTTGACTGATCTATATTCCCATCACTAAAGCTATGGGTCAACAATAGATTGGCCACAGCCAGATGTGAAATGTCTATTCCAGAATATGGAGAAACTATATCAAGACTAATATAGTTTGCAATCCAGAAGATACCTGTGATATTCCAGGTCACAGGTTATTGGTCAATCTGGAAGCTTCTGTAAATAGGAGCTAGAGTTTTTGGATCCCAAAATAGACGCAAACCTGCCCTATGGAATAAAGGCGGGAAACTACAAAAATCCTGTTTTACCAAGAAATGAGACAGAAAACTGCCCGTGCAAGTTTTGTACATTACACTGAGCACAAGACAGGACATGGCCCTATGGATGTTAACTTAGTTGGCCTCAATTAAGTCAAGTGATATCCAGGCTGAAGAGGATAAATTAGCAGCCTATGATATTACCTCATTCCAAAACCTTATTCAGGTTTGGAATCCACCTCTGGAAGTGAAACTAGTAGCTTGGGGATGATAGGCTAGCTAGTAAGAGTTGTCCAAAGCTAGACGCCAGTCTGGCCGCTAGCTGCACACTATAAAAAGTCCTTTCAAGATCACTTGAAAGAGAAAAAATAATAATCATCAACATTACTACTAAGCCAAATAGTAGTAGTGTCAAGTACAATAAGAGCGTATTATTTTTACTTCCATAATCCTGCCAAACCACCACGGCCAGTGTCGTGTCCCAAAGACCACAGTACTCTCTCCTTACTTGGATCTAGTAACCACGGGATTCTGTCAGTTGCTGCAATCACCCACACTAATTGGAAACACATCTGTCCCCATAAAAATATCCCAAACTCAACATACATAATACCTTTAATAAAAACAGCAACTCTTCTTCTTCAAGAACGCAAAATCTTGACAATGCCCATAAATTATACTTAATTTAAATTCACCTCAATTATGATTTGAAATTTGGTTCTTGGATTTGACAATCCTGCAATTTCATATTTGTTAATTTTTCTATGTTGTCTATGATTTGGTAGATTTAAGAAAATATCAAATTGTACATTAGAATCCTGCATTTATTTGCTGTGTTTTGTCTTTAGTTAGTTGAGTTATTTGAACAAGGGATTCAAAATTTTCAAATTTAAATAAATCAAAAGAGTCAATTTTTGGTTAATTTTATTTTTCACTCAGCTGAGTTCCCGCAAATGTGATTTAAAATTTGGACCAAGGATTTGACAATTCCGCATTTTTACGTTTAGGTTCTGATTTACAGTATCAGTGTCAATGATTTAATCCAGTAACTTTGTGTGCCTTTATTAACAATCTTATTCTATTTTAGGCAAGGCCTTACCAGCTCATCTAAACCTTTATGCTGTAGATTGGGATGCTGGCCAAACATCTGGACATGCCAACTCTCAGGGCCATCACCAAAATGAAACTCAGGCTGAAACCAAACTGCTGAGAACCTGTCAGGGACCCACTTTAAGGGGAACAAGCCCCCAATTTGGTGAGCCAAGGCCCCTAAATTAAACCATGTAATGGCTGAACCAATGGGCACAGTGACCATGGCAAGATGGCCTAAGTGACCTATGTATGCAAACCTTCCCATCAGGGAGCTGAAATGACCCAAAAGATAATATCCTGCCATGTACATCAAAAGATAGAATGAAGCATGAGGCTGTACCAACAAGGGTTTGGCAGGTGGAGGAGTAGGAATGGCGGCCATAGTGGAACTTTCTTCCCCAATGACCAGAAGGATACTTGAACCATCCATTGGACAAGGACTCCTTCTGATGGGCATTGTTGGGTGAGGGGTTTTGCCAGTCAATAGTGGGGGTGGGATTCTCAAGACCTTTTACTGTTATAAAAGGGGGAGGATAGAAACCATAACAGGAAATAAATTCCCTTCATGGCTTCAAATAAGTTACTAAGAAATAGATGTGGCAAGATAGGATAAGAAATATTCTTTATTGTTGGAACATTTGAAATTAATGAGAAGTTGGAACTTATATAGCCTTGAAAACAAGGCTGAATATTTGAGAGGAGTTTGGGAAATGAAGATGATTTACATGAGTAATTCATTTTAAGGGTAACTGTTTCAAATGGAATTTAAATAGTTGCTTAATAAACTCCAAACTGAGGTGGTGTAGACAGAGGCACAAAAAAGATCTCACATTGATACAGATAATTAAGCAGTACATAACCAGAGGATCAAGTATCTTAAGGTATGGAGCTGCTCTAAAACCATAGAGAGTGGTTTACAGATTGTTTGGCCAGCCAACCGCAGCCAATCAAACAGAGAGCGGTAAGTGATGTTGACAGTCATATTATTAAAAATTTTGAATTTGAAAGACATTTCAAAAGAAAACCAATTGAATTAAATGATAATAAAAAGGTAATTTAAAGATATGAGCTGATTCTGTACTATTGTTACATTCATCATTAGAGTCCTGGGTTTGAATCTGGTTCTGACAAGGTTTAAAGAGCCAAATATTGTTATGAATGTTGTTGTTTGGTGTCTTAACTGGGTGTCTCCTAACAATTTGTTCAACAATAAAATAGAGTCAGGAAAGGAATTCCTGACAGAACCCAAGCCCAGTGCCTTAAATTGTCCCTGCCCCACAGAAAGACAGCTACATGATAGAGATTTTTTACTTGATGTGAGGTTGTGATATAGTTGAGCAAATTACCCTCAGTTTATATCATATAAGACAAGAGCACTTCCAACTGCTAGAAGTAAAAGGCTCTAAGCTTTGTCAGCCCTTCACGGGGCAGAAGATGGACCACACATCTTCTCTGCTGTGATTACAGCCTGCCTAGGGATTGGGGGCATTAAACCATGTTTGAACCTTTTGGGCCATTTCAAAAAGCCACCAAAGAGTACCATCAAGGGGAGCCAGCACAACTTAACTACTTGAACTCACACTCTTGGCCACAATTGTTTTTGCCCCACTCTACAATTTACATAGCAGTATATACCTTTACTTACTATGTACTGACATACTTTGCCAGTAACTTTGGTTAATTTAATAACCATGTAAAGGTGTTTCATTGAGTAAAGTAGTTTTCAAACCTGTTGAGATAAACATATATTATTCAGTTTAGAACATATGAACTCAGTCTAAAAATGAAATCAAAGTGGTTCCAAATCTATTGTAATTTAATATAAATTACATAATTTTTTATTTCATTTTTAGACTTAGTTCATGTGTTCTAAACTGACTAATATACATTTATCTCAACTGGGTTAAAAAATACTGTATTGACGCTATACTCAATTGTCACCTCTTTTACAGGGCTCCAAGTATTGAACTTATTCTCCTACCTAGCTAAAATAGTTTCTCATATGTTGGGTTATTACAGTATTGTGAGATAATGTAGCAACTGGGATGACTATTTTGGTTGCAACATCTGCTAAAACATCACAGTTACTACAAATTTATTATATTATTGTTTATCACTCTTGTTGTGAAAACTCTAGTGTGATTTTATGAAAGTTTAATTATTTTGAGCTTGATACTCTCCTTTCTTTCATTCAAAGTGACCTAGATTAGCTGTTCTGTTAACAAACTTTATCATTGCTTATGGCTTGCTCACTATTTTATTTATCTGCTTCTTGGACCATGCTCACTCTGTTGGTTAACTCACAACAGTTTCTTGTCTGCAGTGCACTAACTATGTTTTCATCTTGTTGTTGGATTTCTTCTGCATTAGCTTAAAAATAAAAATTCAATTCAAACATCAACTTTTATGATTATTCACTATATATGTACATTGATACTAAATTGGGTATTTGCTGTTACAACTGAACCAATGAGGATTCAGTACTTGGAATTGGGGAAGAAAATAGTCAAATAGAAAGGACAGAATAATAATAATAAGGTATTGTTTATTGTAGAATATTGTGATTAATATACTATATGGGGAAAGCCACAAGGCCACAAGGGGGTGGCATAGTGGGAAGTTCCATGTAAGGTTTGAAGCCAAGGGATAACCTGTGCGGGGATCAGCAAGTCAAATTGTTAGTGCTCCTAATTAGGATGAAGTATCTGCCATTTGATATTGCCATCAGATTAGTTTATGCCGTTAGATACGTCAAGGGGCAACTCATTGAGTGCCCCATGTGTATTGTAAGATATGTTAGCAGGCAAGTCTGGAAACTCAGTTGCAACACCCCCCCTTGTCCCCTGCTTGCTGTCAGACACCAAGACCAGAGCCTGTGGAAGGTCTGGGAAGGTTTGCATGAACAGCTTTTGTGGGGGGATGGCACAGCAGGGGTGCAAGCAATCATAGTAAAGCTTCTTGGTGTTTCCTTGGGCATCTTCAAGTTGATAAGTGTGATTGTCATAGACTGCAGCTATCTTGAAGGGCCCTTGGTGGTTGGGTTCCAACTTGGAAGAATTAGGATTGAGGGTGTAGACGGGGTCACCTACGGCGTATCTAGCTTTGAGGTGCTTTGTCCCTCCTGCAATCCGCTTGTGTTTGATTTCCTGGGCTTTGGCACGCCATTGGTCTAGGGATGGAGTTGTTACTAGGGGGCTTGTTGGGAACCTTGGACTGTAGCTTTCCCTGTTCAACCCCTGTCAGACTATTGGTAACCTTGGACCATAGCTTTCCCTGTTCAACCCCTGTCAGGTGTTCCAAAGGCCAGGGTACTGGGGCTGAACCCTGTGCCCCTGTTGATTCTTGCTTGTAGGATAAGTAGAGCAGTGGGCAGGTGTTCAGTCCATGCAGTGTTAGGGTGCTCTTGTGAGAGCTTGGCAATCAATTGAACCAGTGAGCCATTTAACTGTTCCACATGTCCATTGGCTTGAGGATGGTAGGGGGTCGTAACTATACATTGGAGCGCGTTCTTGGCACAGTATGCCTTCATGACATGCCCAACAAGTTTGGAGCCGCCATCTGTGATGAGACGTTTGGGTTGCCCAACGCGGGCCACAATTTCCTTGCCAATAAAGCAGGTGATGGTGGTGTGGTTGGTTGTTGCTCAGGCCACTGGCCAACGAGTGAAGTAGTTGATGGCCGTGATAATGTACTTCTTTCCCAGTCTGTCTTCGGGGAGTGGTCCCACAATGTTGAGGGCCCACTGCTTGGAGGGTTCCATGGCCTTGATGGGCAGAACAGACTTGGGGGGTGCAGGTTTAGACGTGTTCTTTTTGCACAACATGCACATTTCAAGGAGGTCCAAGATGTCTTGACGCATGCGCGGCCACCAAACCTTCCATTTCATGATCTCAAAGAGGTTACGCCCTCTGATGTGACCCAGGGTTTGATGATAGTGCAATATTATGTCCCCTTGTTGCGTGGTGGGGATATAAGGTGTCTTCTCACCTGTCTCTGCCCAGTGGCAGACATTACCAGAATCAATGGTGAACTGACTTCCATTGTCCTTCAATTTGGAGATGGTGACCAAGTTAAGGCCCTTGTAGCGAGTTGCCTCAGGGCAGAGGTAGAGCATGGGCCAATCTAGGTCCAAGCCATTGTCCCCGGTGATGGATGCTACATAGAGGCGTGAGAGGGCTTCAGCTGTGACAAGTTCCTTCCCAGGCTTGTACTCAATGCGCAGCTGGTAAGGGGATAGACACTCAACCCATCCTGCTTGGCGGCGTGTCAAGTGGTACTGTGTGTTGAAGTACTGGAGTGACTTGCAGTCTGTCAGAACGCAGGGTGGGAAGGTAGCTCCTTCCAGGTAACAGCGCCACTTCTCAACACAGTGTACAATAGCCACCAATTCTTTATCATGGATGGGGTAGTGTTGTTCTAAGTCAGTAAGTTTCCTGGACTCATATGCCACATGGAGGAAGACACCATTGTCAGTTTCTACCCTTAGCACGCCCCCTATGGCCCTGTTGGAGGCATCTGTCTCAAGTTTTTACTGTTGGTTTCAATTGGGGAACTGTAGTACTGGTGCTGTTGTGAGCCTTTGCTTCAACGTCTCAAAGGCTCAATCTCTGACAGGGGTCCAATGGAAGCGCTGTTTGGTATTGAGGAGCTCAGTGAGAGGTGCAATTAGTTCCCTGCAATTGGGGATGAACTTGTGTATGTAGGCAACCATGCCTAGGAATGTCTTCACCTGGACCACATCAGTGGGGGGCAGCATGCTGGTGATTGCCTTGCTTTTGGCAGGGTCAGGCTTTATCCCTTGGGAAGAGATGGTGTGTCCAAGGAATAACAGCTCCAACTTGAGAAACTTGCATTTGGAGGGTTTAGCTTTTAGCTGGTTTTTCCAAAGGGTGTTGAGGACAGCGCGGAGGTGTTGGAGGTGCATGGTTTGATCTTGACTAAAGACAATAATGTTTTCAAGGTACACAACCACACATTTTCTAATCAGTTCCTCAGATGCTTTGTTCATCAACATGGCAAAGGTGGAGGGAGTGTTGGTCATTCCAAAGTTCATGAAGCAACACTCAAACAACCTGTAGCGCGTGTGGAAGGCAGTTTTTGCCTCATCCCCTGGTGCAATGAGGACCTATTTGTACCCTGCAGTGAGGTCAATCTTGCTAAAGACCTTTGCACCTGCAAGTGTATCAAACAGGTTGTCAATAAGCGGCAGGGGATACTTGTTCTTAACTTTCACCTTATTTAGGGTGTGGTAGTCCGTGACCAGGCAAAGGGACCTGTCCTTCTTAGCTACAAAGAAAACAGCTGCCCCGTATGGAGAGAGCGAGGGGCAAACAAAGCCCTTATTGAGAGCTTCCACAAGGTGCTGGAGGAGGGTCTCATCTCCCTTTGGTGTGAGACGGTATAATGGTCATGCTTTAGGTAACAACCCTTGAAGTTGTACAGCTTGCTGGATTTCCCGGGGAGGAGGTAGTTGTTCAAGTGTCTCACTGAATACATCCTTGTACTCCTTGAGGAGTGCAGTGAGCGCTGGTGGTGGTGAGGAGGTCAAGGGAGGGACCTTGGATGGTTCAGCATGGATAACTTTGACTGAGCATTGGTTAAAGTCTAGTTTCCCCCCTTGAAATTGTACAAGCCTGTCTCTGTTATTCTGACAAACACAGTATCATGGAGTAACTTGCTCATTTCCACAGGGTAAATCTGGAACCCCACTCCATTTATGTTGAGGGTGATGACAGAGGTATCCCAATTGATGTAGGGACAGTTGTGCCAAAGCCAGTTGAGACCAGCAATTACGTTGTGGCTGAGCCCTGCCATGATTGGCCCAGAGAGCTTAACCTGGATGTTCCCCATTCTTACAGAGAAGGGTACCGTCTTGTGGGTGATGGCAACTCTGAAGGAGTCAGCTACTTGTACTGCTTTGAACCTGCTGGGCACTTTGTCTAATTGCTGAGAGTTGGCAAACGCTTGGTCCACCATAGTGTGGTCGGCCCCGGTATCTACCAGTAATTTGTGGGTGTTCTCACAGAAACAGAAGGGATAAGACAAGTGTGTTACTTTATTTGAGGAGTGGCTTGCTTGCAATATGGGGTTGTCACTGTGGACTTGAAAGACGTCCAGGGTTTTGACTTTGTGAATGTTGTAGTTGCAGGGATTTTTTGCGAGCAGGGATTGAGAGGATGGGTCAGGTGGGGTTGCAAGGCCTCTTGTTGCTACAACCCCCAGGCTTTTCTCTGATCCTTGATCCACGCTAGCTGAAGCTCCCTCTTGTGGGAACGTTTAGTCCCATTATCCTGCTGACGGGGCTGGCGGCGGCCTACTTGATTGTGGCCACTGCCAGGTGTGGTACATGGTTGGGATGGTGCGTCAATGGTACAGCAGAAGCCTATTGAGGTCTGGTTTTTAGCCTCCACAATGGCCTTATAGCAGTTGTCAATGGAGGTGCAGCAACCTAAGGGGACCCACTTACAGATATGGGGTTTTGACCCATTGATGATGAGAGTGAGTAGCATTGCATTTCTGTCGGTCACAGCTTTGGGGGTGGCAGCAAGAGCTTGTTGCCAGGCAGCAAGGACTCAGGAAAAGAACCAGTTTGTTTGATTGCTAGAAGAGGAGTTCCCACGACAATGAGGGAGAAGGTTTTGCTGTAGCGGGACTTGGCGGCGTCTCGGAATGCCACCCAGGTAACGTCAAATTCCTGGCTGGCCCAGTTGGTGAACCACACAGCAGCGGGCCCGTGAGGCAGCCAGACACAGTGGCAACCCACATGGGCTCAGGGACCTGACAGATGCAAAGGCGGGTTTCAGTAGATTGGAGCCAACTGGCAATGTTGGCTCCTTTGACGCCACCAGCGAAGGATTCTAGCTGAAGGTTGAGCATGCACTGGGACATATCTGACTGGGGCAGGGTGACGCTGGCGTCACGCTGCCTGAAGTGGAGCCAACTGTACACACTGGTGAGAACTAGCTGGTCTTGATAGATGAAATACCTGTCGGGGATGTCCCCCTTGGGGATTGGCAGGAAGGTCTCTTGTTAGGGAGTAGCCATACAGCCCGTACTTTGTCCTTTCTTGGGGGAATTTTGTTTTAGGTAGGCCGTAAACCTACCGCTGCTACCACTGTTGCAACTGAACCAATAAGGATTCAGTACTTGGAATTGGGGAAGACAACAGTCCAATAGAAAGGACAGAATAATAAGAATAAGGTATCATTTATTGTAGAATATTGTGATTAATATACTATATGGGGAAAGCCACAAGGCCACAAGGGGGTGGCATAGTGGGAAGTTCCATGTAAGGTTTGAAGCCAAGAAATAACTTGTGTGGAGATCAGCAAGTTGAATTGGTAGCACTCCTAATTAGGATAAAGTACCTGCCATTTGATATTGCCATCAGATTAGTTCATGTCGTTAGATACGGCAAGGGGCGACTCATCAAGCACCCCCTGTGTATCGTAAGATACATTAGCAGGCGAGTCTGGAAACTCGGTTGCAACATTGCTTTTCCAATTTATTCCCCAAAATGGTTTATTTATTTAAATTAATACTTTTAGTTGCAAATTGGTAATTCAATTTTACATGTTAATTTTATCTGATTCTACCTAAAAATGGACAGTGAGAACTTTATGCCTTTATTTTTTGCTTCTGATCATGTCTTATTTTTGGTGACCTTATATTATAATTTCAATCATTAAAATTGTTTTGGAAACTGAGTGATTTTGTTTATGGATTGGGTTACTATTGTTTTATATACTTAGATTGAGCTTCAATGCACAGCAAAGGAGTACATTTTGCCTTCAAATTTCATTGTAAACATAGTCAAATCCAAATGCAATGGATTTTTTTAATTTTCATAGTCTGATCAAAATTATTTCTTTCTGTGCACATGTGTTTTGTTGCATGCTCAGATTATCTTGCCTACTAATATCTAAATCCGAATTAATGGAGCAGATAATTTGCACAAACTTGAAATTTGTTTAGGTTGTTAAATTTGTTCACTTCAACAGGCTTGAAAACTGCTGTTCTTGACTATTAGTCATAAATATTCTACCTTTATCCAAGAGACCAAGTTAGGGATAGATATCTTCTTTTATCATATTATATTTGTTGTAACTAAAATAATTTGAAATGTGTTTAACTTCAACCTATTTTTTGTGCATCCCTTGATAAATGCTTTGATTGAAATGGCATTGTTACTTGAGAGCTAACACAATCAAGGAGATTATGGTCAGTCTCTTGCTAAAATATGCCATTTGAGTTAATTTTAAGTCATAACAAACTCATATAGCCCAGCTTTGGTTGAAAGGAATCTCTTTCTCTGATTTTTTCTTTTACTAAAAAATGTCTTTGACAGAAATCCAATGATTCTGCTTGACTAAAGAAGTTATTAATTTTGTCTAAGACAGCATTGATTTATCACCTTAACTCAAATAAGAAAGATTGTTTAGCTTCACAAGGACAAAAATGCAATCAAGGAGGCTATTCTAAGATTAAAGTTATAACAGTTAAAAAAGAAAGAGTTCTCTTACATAGCGGTGAAAACTTAACGCAAAATATATCAAATTGTCCTGGTAGATTAAGGAATAGCATTATATATAAACCAAAGTAACACTGGGCAGCTTTTAGTTTTCTTTAAAAATTACCATTTTTCCATAAATTTACTTTAATGAGCCTCGAAAGAAGTGACGCAATCGCCAAAAAGTAAAAATAAACTAGTAGGTTTTGTTTTCAAAAAAAGCTGTACACTTAGCTCAGCTTAGACTTCTCGAGTGGCTACCTTGGAAGAATGCTAAATTTGACACTAACATTTTTCCAGCTTACAGGGCTAATATAAGCCTATAAAAATAAAAAGCAATGTTTTTTCGAAACTAACAGTTTATGCCAGGATTTGTTCCTAAAATAAGGACTTTAAATCGCAGTTTGAGATGGATGTCATGAAAAAGGGAAAGCTTAAGAAATTAAGGATGCTCTTTGAGATATTGAAGCTTTTGTTCTTCAGAAAACTTTCGATTTGTACTTAAGAATAAAAAGGTTAGTAAAGTTAATAAAATGAGAGACCTTACTATTGTGACGTGCATTTGTTCATTATGTCAAATACCTCTCTACAACTCCAAATGACAGAAAATGTCCGGCCTTTAGAACACTCAGCAAAGTCTATATAGATGGGAATAAGATAGTGGAGAAATTGTAAAACATACTTAAGATTTCAGTATGACATGATTCACGTGCAATCTTTTTAACTCTGTTTAAAACCTCGTTTTCTTCGTAATTTGATAGGACACGTATGACTTAAAGCTATGGTGATAATGAGTTACCAATAATTTTTAGAACATAACTGTTTTATATTAATATACACTATTGAAAACGTAAGTATGCTACAAAGATTATTTTCTTTGGTCCAAAGAAGTTTTTCTGCTGAGAAAGTATTAATAAAATTTGGAGTGCAACATTACATTTCATTCTTTTAAAGCATGATGATATGAGATGCATTTAAACGAAAGAAAATAGGATTTGGCTAGAAAACTAGTTTGCTTTAATTTATTGTAAAGTTTGAAACTAAACTAAAAAGCGTCTAAAAATAAACAAAAAGCAAGAGGAATATATAAAATTGATGAAATAAAGCAAGTTTACCTAAATTTAATAGTATTGTACATAGTTATATAAATAAAGTAATCAATCGAGGCTTACTGGAATAGCTGAGGAAGGATAAGATAACATCTTAAAAGCTAATATCATGTTCACTTTGGGATGCTTCGGCCCAGCCTTGACTAATTTCCGGCTCTGCCGCCGCAGCCAAAACGGTAATTTCTCAATATTTGAATACTAGGTGGTTCCCCGTCCAAGGACAGATATAAAATTGAATTTAATAAATCAATTCAACATATTTTATTGTATTTTTTACGCTGGCATTGCTTATAATCTGTTAAATTAAAATTCACATTTGAAAATATTTTCTTAAAATTTAATTCAAATATTTATTTATTTAAAATAAAATTGTGCATTTCAAGTAAGAACATAAAGTAGTAATCTAAATAAGTGGAGTATTCCTGTTAAGCTTAGTAAAGATAAAATAGTGTCAAGATTTTGGTTCTTGAAGAAGAGATATAGTTTTTATTAGTTGTATTATGCATTTTGGGATGAGGAGATCTGTATGAAGACAGATGCACTTCCAATTGGTATGGGTAATGCTGCAACGGGCTGTGTTCCGTTGCTGCTTGAGCCAAGTGATATAGAAGTCCTGTGGTCTATGGGACGTGACATTGTCTTTGGTGGTTTGGCAGGATTCTGAAGTAACAATAACACGCTCTTATTGTACTTGACACTACTACTATTTGGCTTAGTAGTAATGTTGATGATTATTATTTTTTCTCTTTCAAGTGATCTTGAAAGGACTTTTTATAGTGTGCAGCTAGCGGCCAGACTGGCGTCTAGCTGCGGACAACTCTTACTAGCTAGCCTATCATCCCCAAGCTACTAGTTTCACTTCCAGAGGTGGATTCCAAAACTTGAATAAGGTTTTAGAATGAGGTAATATTCTAGGCTGCTGATTTCTCCTCTTCAGCCTAGATATCCCTTGACTTAGTTACAGTCAACTAAGTTGACATCCATAGCCCAGGCCCTGTCTTATTTTTGGTCTAGTGTGCAGAATTTGCCCAGGCGGTATTCTGTCTCATTTCTCGGTGAAACAGGATGTTTGTATTTTTCCACCTTTATTCTGTAGGGCGGGTTTATGTCTGTTTTGGGATTACAGAATGCCTAGCATCAAATTATAGAAGCTTCTGGATTGGCCTGTGACCTGAGACCAGGAATGTCTCAGGTGTCTTCTGGATTTGAACTTGTCAGGAATATTCCTGACAACACAGTGGCTCAGGACAATATTTTGTGTACAATTAATTGTGAGAAACAGAATAAAAAATGGCAGCAGTTCCCCCTTATTGGGGAAACTGCTGCGGGAAGCAAGGGCCAGAAAACAAGAATTAAAAATAATAATTTTAATTTGGACAGATTTTATACCCTGTCCGCAGGCCGCGCGGCCGGCTGACAAGCTGCTCAAACCATCCATTCCTGCATTAACTGCAGAATTCAAAATTGGATGCATGAAAGCATCCAATGATACACCAAACCAATGCAAGCCTAGAGATAACAATTCATTGCCTGCACACAACTACTAATTCCCCTCCCAAAAGGGAATTCCAGACAACACCAAGTGTTTGGGATTCCCTGTCCAGTGTTTTACTCTATTCATGCCACCCCAAGGATGATAGTATATAATAAAGCCAATTCACTTGATGATAGTTTGTGCTATCATTGAGTGAAGATACCCCTCAATAGTATCACATAAATCAACCAGAACTTTTACTCTACAAGAAAGTTAAAGACACTAAGCTTTGTCTGCCCTTTCCCAGGATCAGAAGATGAACCATTTAATCTTCTCAGCTGTACTCACAGCCTGCCTCAGGATTGGGGGCCACCAATACAATCACCAGCATGGGCTGTACAATAAACTACCTGACAAGTACTTCTACAAGGAGCCATCACAGCTAAACTCCTCTGAGCAGTACTCCTGGCCCACGCTAGTGTCGCCCTGCTCCACCCAGTCTGTAGCTATATACACCTGTGTATACTACGTGCTTATGTATTTTGCCAGTAATTTTGGAAGATTTAACGTACACGCCAAGGTCTTCAGATGGGTGATGATGTTCTACCCCATTGTGACGGCGCTGACAGGATTCCAAGTTGCCAACTTGGTACCCTACTTTGCTAAAATACTCTCTCATATTCTGGGGCTTTACAGAACTATAACAATCTTGATATAGTTTCTCTGTATTCCAGAATAGAAGTCTCAACCTGGCTGTGGCCTGTCTATTGTTAGCCAATAGCTTTGGTGATGGGAATATGGATCAGTCAACCCTGATAGATCAGGATTTCCTGACAAATAGTATTTAAATTTTTGGATTTTTAAGTTTCTTCAAATGTAGAGCTGATGTGTAGCTTTAAAATAAGCTATTGAAAATTGTCAAAACAGCAGGCTTGACCTACCAGCAAGGTTCCAAGTAAGCAGGTTTGTGATCAGTGATCCAACTACCCAGCCACTTGAAGCTAAGATAGGAAGTTTACTCAAATTTCAAAATACAAAAACATGAAAATAAGCTGATCCCTTATGGTGGATATCTTGTTTTGGCACTTGACTCATTACAAGGATCAAGTCACCCCCTTCACCATCCCACAGTGTGATCAGCACTATCATGTTCCTTCTATCCCCAATTCACAGTGACTATATAATCCATACAGTAGTTTTAGAAGCTATGACAACAACCAAAAATACCTCAGATTTAAACAAAATTATTTAAGATTTAAGCAAAATCCAATTATCAGGTTAAAATATACACTCTTTCAACAGGGATTTTTGGTGTTAATGGGAAAAATGGGTCAACACAGCAAAGAAGTGCTCACGCGCAAAGCAAAACTATTCAAAATACAATCCAAAATACATTGATTCACAAAAAAATGGTGTGAGTTGACTTTTGGTGTACATATGTTTACTATGTGATTTGGCGGGAAAATACACACAAGCAAGGTGAGTCAAAGCTCAATCCAAAAACAAAACACAGTAGGAACTCACTATGTAAAAAAATCACTCACTCAATGTGTGCAATGGATTGTAATCAAGAATGATACCAAGGTATCTAAAATAAGACACACAGTCCAAGACATAAATTTTAAAAATATTGTGTTGGGTGCTTAATTTGGCATAAAACTGGGGAAAGCGGTGGAAAGTATGTTGGGTGTTCTAAAATGGGTGTTGTAAAACCAAAAACAACTAATTAAGAAATAAAAAATCTATAATTGGGATATTGGGTGGGAAAAATACAGTAGTTTTAAAAGCTATGGCAACAACCAAAAATACCTCAGATTTAAACAAAATCCATCTCTATGTTAAAATATACACTCTGTTAACAGAGTTATTGGCATTAATGGGCAAAATGAGTCAACACAGCAACAAAGGGCTCACACACAAAGCAAAACCATTCAAAATACAATCTGAAATACATTGATTCAAAAACAAAATGGTGTGAGTTGACTTTTGGTGTACATATGTTTACTATGTGAATTGGTGACAAAATACACCCAAGCAAGGTGTGTCAAAACGTAAACCAAAAACAAAACACAATAGCAACTCACTACGTAAACAAAATCACTCACACAATGTGTGCAATGGATTGTAATCATGAATGATACCAAGGTATCTAAAAAAAGACACAAGATCTGAAACATAAATTTAAAAAAAAATTGTGTTGGGTGTTTGAATTTGGCAGTAAAATCTAGGAAAATGGGTGGATTTTTTTTGAGTATTCTAAAATGGGCGTTGTAAAACCAAAAACAACTAGTTAAGAAATAAAAAATCTATAATTTGATATCAGGTGGGAAAAATACTAATTAAATATCCATATTCAGATAAAAGCACAAATTAAAATTGTGGAGTAACTTAATTGAAATTTATTTAATATTTCATTAAATTTTAAAATGGAAGGAACACAATACCAGAGTATCAATACACCTGTTGTGCGCTGTGGTTGTGGTTGCCCCCGTGGGTCAAAGAACAGAGTTAGTGCAACCCAAGTGCCTACTCAAGGAGGAGACGGGAGAGGAGAGTTACATATTGATGCTGCACTGACACAGCCAGTTCAAGGAGCACAAGCTTCTAGGGTGCAGAGCATAAACCCTTGGGTCCCAAAGCTGACCCAGAAGCCAACCAAGGTCACCACTACAAAGAAAGTTAGAAACAAGGAGGTAACACTTACTTTGTATGTGTTTAACGTTCTGTACCAGCAAGAGTTGGTCCCATCAGCCATGCTGGAGAAGGTGAAGCCTGTACTTGATACTAGCTACAAGCCCTACGTCAGTGATGGTAATCAGGAGGATGACAAGGAGCCCCAGTTCTATCAAACCAATGAGGGACATCTGGTGTTAAAAAAGGTTACAGCCTTCTATACCAAGGTACCTATGCCCTGTGTTATGCCCAATGCCAACAAGTCAATCCCCACCGCTAAAAAGCCCGCCCAGAAGCGCATCCCTGACATCAAACACATCATCCTGCTTAATCTAATGCAGGAATTGGGTGATTACAAGGCAGCCGCGGCCCTTGTTGGAGTGATCCCAAGTGCGCCAGCAAGACCTTCCAAAAATTCATCAATACTGATCGTGTCCTTGCTGCAGAGAAATCCTTGCGTGTTTCTACCATGCTCACCAAGGAGCACAAATGGGCAATCCGCCAGTGGATCACCCGGGACTGCCATCTTGAACTGGCAAATATACAGGCCATGGTTAAATCTACTTTTGGGATTGAGGCCTCAATTTCCTTCTACTATCATTTGGTCAAGGGAATGCGCTTTTCCTGGAAAAAGCTTGGGGTATCCTCCTACAACAGAAACAGCCCAGCCAATATTGACGTCCGGAAAAAATATGCAGAGGCATACACTGCTCTCAAAGCCAAGGGGACGTTCAAATTTTATTATATTGACAAATTTGCATTTGCCTTGTCAATGCGCAATGAGTATGGCTATGTCCCCAAAGGCTCCAATGACGGGAAGGCTCAGCATGCTGCAGTCTGCGCCACAGCCTACTCAATGGTGGCTCTCCTTGGTCCAAAGGGGGTTGAGTTTTATCAAATGATATTGGGTTCTCACAACAGCTGTACCTTCTTGTCATTCCTCTGATTGGTCCATAAGCACCTGAGGCGCACAAGCCTGGACTCCACCAATGTGATTGTGTTGGACAACCTTGGTCTCCACAAAGTGGCTTACATTCTTGAGGAATCCCCAATGATTGATACCAGCATTGCTGTGGGCCCCCAGCAATTGGCCACAGCAAATATGTGCCTTCTCTTCCTCCCTGCCTATTTGCCCTTCCTAAATCCCATTGAGGAAGTCTTTGGGTGGTTCAAGCGAGTTGTCAAGCAAGGAACCCCAACTGGGACCAAGGACCTCCTTAATTTGCTGCAGACCGGGAGCACACCCTCCCAGCTGAGACTGTGGCCAAATTCTATGGCCACGCTGATTTGTTCATCCCTGCGTGCCTAGCCAAACAGCCAATCAATTAAAGGCTTAGTGTGTCCAATTTTTTTATATCCTCTTATTTACTATTCAAGAGTTATTAATTATCATTTTATATTTAGATGTTTCCACGCCCACAATCACATTCAGAAGATCCATCAATAGATGTAAGTAATTTATTTATTTTATTATATATTATTTTATTATGCCATCTGAGGTAATCCCAAACACTCAATACTGGATTACACAAATAGATTTAAATCACTTTGGTCAAATAAATATAAAAATAGTTTTAAAAAAATTAAACATAAAATGTACAAGTTAGAATTTATTTTATTAACATATAATTTTATGCTTTTATGAAAACTGTTTCTGCAATATATTTTGCAAAACTGGTTTGCTGAAATAAAAATTTTAAAAATTTATTATAATTAGAATACTATAAATTGTAATAAAATTTATTGGAATCATATTTTTATTGTGTGCGCCTGTAGTGGGTTCTTCAGTATGTAACCACCCTGCAATGAAGGTGGCGCACAACCTTCACCACCACACCGTGAACAGTGGATACACCCTTATTGAAATACTCCCTCCTGCTGGTGAAAGGTAGTAGGGTCAGGTGGGAGTGAAGCAGCAGCTTTTCAGGCGGGGCTACAAACCCGTTTATCCCAGCCAGGACCAGGGCGTCCTGGATCACATGATCAACCAAGTTGTATCCAGGGGGGACCTACTTCCCGTTGAGTGCAAGCCATGCCTTGTTGATTCCCAAAAGGACCCTGTCCAGGTCCTCTGCAGACGTGTCCATCCCAAAGTAGAATAGGAACCCCAGGTAAACAACCAGATGAAGCCTTTGCCCTGCAAAGGCTTTTGTGAACTCACACAGTTTATTATAGACTGCGCTGATCTTGTTGTGCCTGGTCTTTGCAAAGGTCAGCTCCATGGCTGCAGGGAGCCCCATCTCATTGGCACTCCAGGCCAACCCAAAGTCCAGCAGGAGGATCTTGGTCTTCTTTACAGCTGTTGCATCTGCAACAGCCAATTTGCCCACCGTGCACCTAAAGTTCTCTAATAGGTAAGACAGGGTGTGCTCCAACGGGAAGCAGAAGCAAGCAGCCACATGAGCCTGGCCCATCTCCGGTACATTCTTGAATGGGAGCGTTAGAGGATGTCCCAAACAAGCTCAATGGAGTTTACTGTGTAAACTCTACTGAGGGATACCAGGTCTAGGCGGACCTTTTGGGCATCCTTGTAGGCAGTAACTGCCCACTTAGATGCCCCCTTGGCATGCATAAGTTCTGTCAACGCCTCCTGCAACATTGGAAAGGACCTGTGGATACGGTCTCCAGCTCCCGCACAACAGGGGGGGGGACAGATACAATTGCTTTGCCACATGAGTGGCATAATTTGCATAAAAGATGGCCAGGACAAAGGGGACCAGGACTTGGCGGAGTTTGCCGTCTACATTTTCTAGGAAAAAAGGTAAGTTTTTTGAAAATTTATTAATTTTGTTTTTTAGGCTACCTTCTTGTGTTTATTTCCTTGCCCGCAGCCTTAGCCAGCTTGGCCATTCTTGGCGCAATCAATTGTGTAGATAATTTGGTATCCTCTGCCCTGGCACTCTTGGCGGGTTTGAGATGTTCATACATCTCTGGGTCATCAACCCAGACAGACGGCACAGAAAGATTATATGCCTTAAATTTCAGGCCCTTAACCACAGTTTTTTGAATATTTAGTAAGCACTCAATTGTCTTCTCTGGGGTGTCTGGCATTTTTGACATTAGTGCCTTTGCGGAAACCTTGTCAATTTTGTCCCCAGTGAGGATGGTGAACTTCACTTTGGCTTTGACCTTGCAGTCAATGCCCTTTATTTTGGCAATTGCCAAGTCAAGATCCTTTAGAAGCTTCTCCAATTCTCTCATTGATTTTTTACTAACTTTTTCATATGTTTTTATAGCTTTTGCCCCAATAAATTCTGTATTATTTTGATACTGTTGCCTCTTTTTTATTCCTTTTGTTTTCCCATCTACTACATTATCCCATCTTTTTACCCATTTTGTATATGTTTTACGCTCATCTCAATATGTGTTGTTTGCTTTGTGTTGGCATTGTTTCCTTGATTACCATATTATTTTTGGCGCTTGACATAGCCCCTTGTGAAAATATTAACAATGACTTGGTGATCAGCTAAATTTGAATTAGAAAATTATGTTGTTAACTGTTTTTAGATAAAGTTGCTACTGATCCAAATTCAAAACCTTAATGATAAACTTTAAGCCAATCAGGAGCCAAGTGATAAAGTGATTGTTGTTACATAAAGGGTCATTCAATAATTCTTTGATGCATGTGCGCTAATTAATTTGATTGGCCAGATATTTTGATTTGTACGCCATTGCCGCTGTGGCAAGTTGTCAGTGGACTAGTGCCCAATCAGCTGCTGGGTTAGCACTAGTTCACTAACAACTTGCCATAGCGACAATGGCGTACAATAGCAAAACATCCAGCCAATCATATTAATTAGCGCACATGCATCAAAGAATTATTGAATGACCCTTTATGTAACAACAATCACTTTATCACTTGGCTCCTGATTGGCTTAAAGTTTATCATTAAGGTTTTGAATTTGGATCAGTAACAACTTTATCTAAAAACAGTTAACAACATAATTTTCTAATTCAAATTTAGCTGATCACCAAATTGTTGTTAATATTTTCACAAGGGGCTATGTTTAAGTGCTAAAAATAACTGTGTTCTGGATCTAGATACACAACATAGTAAATATATGATTTTATAGAAATAAGCTGAACATAAAGAATAAAACCAACTATAAACAAAGAGAACATGAAAAATTGAAATTAAAAAAAGATAACATAAATAAAAAATGTTTGGCGACAGGGGTTTATTGGGGTGGGGGAGAGTGATACCTAGGAGGCAGAATAATGTGGGAAGGAAGACGTAGAGGCGGTGCTAGCCTGGGGGGTCTGGGATTGGGTGAGTTGGGCTTGCGGGTTAGGGGTGTTGGTGGCGGGGGTGGAGGCAGGAGGATTTTGCGTGATGGCTGCCATATAACGCTTGTCATATTCCTCATTGATCATTGGCTGGATGGGCTGGTAAATGGCAGTGGCCCAAGGTGAAAGGCGCTTATTCTTACGTGATTGGTTGTCCATGTTCACATGGAAGACAATTTGGGCAAACAAGTCAGCCACCATTTGGCGGCCAAAGAGAAAATTGTGGTCAAGGACCACAAGATAGAGGTCATTGAAAGCCTGAGGGTGGCGCTCCTGTAATGTGGATCCCATGTTGAAGAAGACAACATCATCCAGATGGACGTCTGCATGGCCAACAGGGTATACTGAGGCCTGGTGCCCGTGTCCCTGGATGGCCTCAAGGGCGGTGGAGCTACCCTCCATCTGGTGGCTCAAGAAAACCCAGTACTTGGAATTTGAGCCATCACAGGAGTTGAGTAATCCACCAAGGATGTGGCTGTATGAGTAGCCATTGATGAAATCTGGGTTTTTATAATAGTAGACAAAACCCTTGGCTGAAACAGCCAGAAATTCACCAATGAATGTCCCCTTCTTGACCTTCTTCCTTCTATTCTTGGTGGTGGCTTTTCCTTGCTCACCAAAATCATCAAAAGCTATTGATAGCTTGTAATATGAGATGAACATGATATCATCAGTTAGACTAGTCAGGCATTGTACCAGAGTTGATTTGATGGTGGTGTCATACAAGAATACTCAGCGCCATCCCATTGGTTGCCAGAAAAATTGGTAAGAACCCGTATGGAAGCCACCTTCCCATACATCCAGAGCTGCACCATGCGCTTGAAGACCCATATGTTATGGTGCGCGAGCTGCTTCTGGACCTGGGTCAAGGGAAGCATGGGATCCTGCAGAAGGAGGTCAAGCATGATTGGGTATGCCTCAGATATTTGTGACTTGGGGGCCTTCTTGGGCTTCTTGGCCGTCCCAATCAGATTCCCCCTGTTCATCAGGTTGTTGAATTCCCGCATGACAGTAGCTTGGGTAAATTGCAACTGGGCAGCAATCTGTTCCCAGGACAGATCCTGCAAGTTTAGTGCCACAATTTCCTGAAGAATTTGGGCAGTGATGATTTGTCACTTGGGGCGCTGGGTCAGGGGAGCTGAAGCCAGATTGGCTGTAAGGGGGCAGGTTGGCTAGCAGCAGGAAGTTATTCCAAATAAAGGTTGCCATCCTGATTGGTTGGTTGACAGGCATCTTGTGTGGGGGTGGGTACAGGAGCAGGGGCAGAGCTAGACGCTAAGTGACTCTCAAACAAGTCAAAGCCATAGGGATCAGTGGCCAGGTACAGGTTAGCTTCCTTGTTACCTGCCTCAAAGGCTTGGGTGTAAACAGGTGCCTCCACGTTCTGAGCCTTGCCTCCATTGAAGCTGGTCTGGCTGCTGCTGGCTTGGCTGCTGGCGCTTTCAAAGATATTGCTGTTAAAAACCATTGTAAAAAACCTAGGATAAAATCACTAAAAGTAGAAATTTTAAAATTTAATGATTTATTTTTATTGTAATCTCAAGTCCATATTTGGAAGGTTCTCAAAACCTTATCATACAAATATGGAGCCATGAAAATGGATAAAATGCCTCTTTTCCAAAATTGGATAGCTGTTGATTGGCTGTTAAACTGTTATATTTCTATTTTAGGCTGCTCATACTACACATCTTATGTGAGTTCATTTTGTTTTGTGCTTTTGTAATCTTGCTTCTAGATTGCTCAAATTTTGTTTCATTTTAGTCCTTCTGTTGGTTCCTCATATGAATCCTGATTGGATTATAATATACTCCAGAACAGCATACATCCATTTCACTTGTTGCGTCAGTTCATTTTGTTTGTTTTTTGAACTACACTGCTTGATGTTTGATATAATTTTGTATAATGGGCTAGTGAAATTTTGTTTTTTGATTGACAGTCCATTTATTAACTGAAATTTTATAAATTAATTGAATCCTGAATCTTGCGCAACTTGGATTTTGTTTAAATCTGAAATCATTTTAAGTAAATCTGAGGTATTCTCTATTGTTGCCATAGCTTTTAAAACTACTGTATTAATTAAATATCTATATTCAGATAAAAGCAGAAATTAAAATTAGGGAGTAACTTAATTGAAATTTATTTAATATTTTATTAAATTCTCAAAATTGAAGGAATACAACAACAGAGTACCAATGCACCTGTTGTGCGCTGCAGTTGCAGTTGCCCTTGTGGGTCAAAGAACATAGTTAGTGCAACCCAAATGCCTACTCAGGAAGGAGACAGGAGAGGAGAGGTTCAATAGTGACGCTGCTCTGACACAGCTGGTTCAAGGATCACAAGCTGCTAGGGTGAAGAGCATCAACTCTCAGGTCCCCAATGTCAGGAATGCACTTGGTACAATTCCTGACAACAATCTTTTTTGGTTTCAGAAGAAGATAGCCTTTCTCCTTTGATTTCTTTTGAAACTCCTAAATTAATTAAGTTAGTGGGTAGTATTTGTCCACTTTTACCTGTTAATTTGTATTTGAATGTGTCTTCTGAGGTTGATTATTCATCAATGGGGTTCAAACCTGGGTCTTCTTCTGCTCTCAATGACTCCCAGTTGCTTAAAGAAAATGTTAGCTTTGATAATAATTAATCATTACCTTTGAATACAGATTCCAGCCAATCATCTGTTATGATAATCCTTTTGAAGGATAGTTTTAAGCAAGGCAATGATGATGATGCCTGTTTCAACCTTGGCTTCCGCATAGCTTACCTGTTGTCCTCTGGTTTAGTTTCTAGTTCCTGCTCTCCTTCCCTAGTTTTAACTGGGGAATAGCTTGGCATCTCCTACCTTTCCTGTTATGTCAAATGGTTAAATTTTACAGGGTTGTTTCAAAGGAACTGATTTAACTTAATCTGCACAAGATCCTCAAATTTCTCCATTCTCATCCCCATAAGGGATGATCTCCTTTATATTGTCTCCAATTTATCTTTTATTACCAGGCTATGTAAGCTGGTAGACTATGATCATTTTATTTGTTCAATCAATAAAGTCTACATTCACCCAAGTGAATTGTTTTTGCTTACCTTTTAATTTTGACTTAAGCCTCTAAATCTAAACCATGAAGTTACCCAAGACTCCTCTTCTGGAGTATCCTGGGTTAAATGGTTAATCTGGATAATCCTGCTGACAACAGTGTTGACCAGCGCTTCAATGGGATTGCGCACTGATTTGGGTACAACAACAGAGTCCCAATTCCTTGACAGCTCCTGGCGCTGTGTTATCCTGAGTTTGGTACACCGCAACAACTCTATCAAACAACCCACCTGTCTGAGAAGAAATCAAGATCTACAGTTCCACAACCCAGGTTATCAAGCCCTAAGTTTTCTGCCTGTTGGCTTCAGCTTTCTTACTTTGTCATTTGGAAGCGTACTTCTTCTTGGGGCGCTTCAATCCTCTGCTAGGCAGGTACCAAATCTTTGGAGAATTATTCCATTTAGGTATGGCATCCTTGCCTGTGGGATCTCTGGTCATGGGATTAAATCCCTCTGTAATAATTCACCACCTATGGAGATTACTTCCTAGTGGGTGGGTGCCTGACACCCAAGCTGACCTGGAAGCCCACCAAGGTTATCTTCACCAAGAAATTTAGAAACAAGGAGGTAGAACTTACTTTGTATGTGTTTAACATTGTGTACCAGCAAGAGTTGGTCCCGTCAGCCATGCTGGAGAAGGTGAAGCCTGTACTTGATACTAGCTATGAGCCCTACATCAGTGATGGCAACCAGGAAGAGAACAAGGAGCCTGAGTTCTACAGAACTGATGAGGGACAGTTAGTGCTAAAGAAAGTTGCAGCCTTCTACAACAAGGTACCCATGTCTTGCAAGCCAGTCCCTGAGCAGGATCCCTTTTCAATTACTCCCACTAAGCCTTCTCAGAAGCACATCCCAGATATCAAACACATCATCCTGCTCAAGCTAATGTGGGAATTTGGGTATTACAAGACGGCTGCGGCTCTTGTTGGGGTGGATCCAAAGTACGCCTCCAAGACCTTCAACAGATTCATCAATATGGTTGAGTCCTTGCCGCAGAGAAATCCTTGCGCGTTTCCACCATGCTCACCAAGGAGCACAAATGGGAAATCTGCTAGTGGATAACCCAGGACTACCATCTTGAACTGGCAAATATACAGGCCATGGTTAAATCTACTTTTGGGGTTGAGGCCTTGGTTTCCTTTTAATACCATCTGCTGAAGGGGATGCACTTGTCCTGGAAAAAGCTTGGGGTATCTCCCTATAATAGAAACAGCCCAACCAACATTGAGACTTGAAAAAAATACGCTGAGGTGTACACTGCCCTCAAAGCCAAGGGGACAGTCAAATTTTACTATATTGAAAAATTGACATTTTCCTTGTCTATGCGCAATGCATATGGCTATGTCCCCAAAGGCTCCAATGACGGGATGGCTTGGCGTGCTGAAGTCCGCACCACAGCCTACTTGATGGTGGCTCTTCTTGGTCCAAAGGGGGTTGAGCTGTACCAAATGATACTAGGCTTCCACAATAGCCAGACCTTCCTATCATTTCTCTGATTGGTTCAGGAGCACCTGAGGCACACAAGCCCGGGCTTCACCAATGTTATTGTTCTGGATAAAGTTGGTCTCCATAAGGTGGCTGAAATTCTTGAAGAATTCCCAATGATTGACACCAGCATCACAGTGGGTCCTCAGCAATTGTCCACAGCAAATTTGCACCTTCTCTTCCTCCCTGCTTATCCACCCTTCCTAAATCCCATCAAAGAAGTCTTTGGATGTCTCAAGCAAGTTGTCAAGCAAAGAACCCCCACTGGGATCAAAGACCTGTTTAATTTGCTGCAGGCCAGGATCCACACCCTCCCATCTGAGACCCTGGTCAAATTCTATGGCCACACTGATTTGTTCATCCCTGCGTGTCTAGCCAAACAGCCAATCAATTAAAGGCTTAGTGCGTATAACTTTTTTATATTCTATAATTTATTATTTAAGATTCATTAATTATCATTTTATACTTATAATCTTCTAAGCTCACAATCACATTCAGCGGGACCATCAATGAAGGTATGCAATTTATTTTATATTGATTTTTTATTATGGCATCTGAGGCTATCTCAGGCACTTGATACTTGATTATGTGAATGTTGTAACTGTGCTGTTTTAGCAGAGTTACAAGGGGAAAATATTTAGAAGCTAGATAATAATCTTTATTGTGAGATATGGATTATATAGTCATGGTGAATCAAGGATAACAGGAACATGATTGTTGATCACACAGTTGGATGGAAGAAGGGGGGTGGCTTGATCCTGGTAATGAGTCAAGCGCCAAAACAAGATATCCACCATAAAGGATCATCATCTGTTCATGTTGTTGGATTTGGTAATTCAAGTTGACTTCCTAGTCTGGCTTCAAGTGACCGGGTAATTGGATTGCGGGTCACAAAACAACTTGGTTAGAACCTTGCTGGTGGGTTGAGCCTGTGGTTTTGACACCCCCAACTGAAGGTTGGCCTCCTCTGGGGGCAGGTTGTCAGGGAGGTTGTCAGGATCTCAGGCGCCATATTGGACTAATTGTTGTTCTGTGACAGGCAGGGCAGTTTCTTGTTGTTTTTGTCTTGCTTTGCAGGGTTGTAGGCAATCATGGTGTAGGGTCTTGTCTTGCTTACGTTTTCCAAGCCCTTGCACAAGGTAAGTGTTATTGTTGTTTACCTTTAGGATGATTGCTGGCCTTACTTTCTTGGGTTGTAGTTTGCTCTTGTTAACGTTCATGACCCAAACTTTGTCCCCAACTTCATGTCTGTTGCAGATGGGAATAAAGGTTTTTGTAGACGTTCATTCTACTTTGCTGTTTGTCCGCTGTTAGCTTCTACAACATGAGGGTCTGAGCGTGGGGGAACTTCACTTGGAATTTCCAGTTTAGGTCCTGTCAGTGCTTGAATGATATTTGGCTGTGTGCTGTATACTAACTCAAATGGGCTTTTTCCGGTGGATCTGTTCACTTGGGTTTGACACACAAGTAGTGCAGTTGGTAGCTGCTTATACCAGTCTTCAGGTCTCCTGGTGGTTAGTTTGGCTAAGGCTTGCACAAGGCTGCCATTTAGCCTCTCTATACGACCATTGGCCTGTGGGTGGTATGGTGTTGTTACGGTGTGTTTGACCCCATTTTTTGAAAGGTATACATTGGTGGTTAATTCTTTCCCTCCATTGGTTATCAGGAGTTCTGGATTTACAAACTTGCTCATTATCTCCTTGCTAATAAAGTGTTGTAAGTCATTGCCAGTGTGTTCCTTTACTGTTTGGGCTACTGGCCATCTTGTAGCAAAGTCAATGACGGTGATGATGTATTTCTTGTCATTGTGTTTTCCTGGAATGGGGCCAACAATGTCAAGAGCCCATACTTTGAAAGGTAGTTGTGTGCAGATGGGAAGTACTGACTTTGGTGGGGTTTTGCTTTTGGAAAAAAATTTGCATACCTCACACTGGTCTAGAACTTCTTGAACATCATGATATAAGGTTGGCCACCAGGCCTTATGCTTAAGGAACTCATAAAGGTTTTGGCTCTTGGTATGTCCAAGATCTCTGTGATAGTGTAGGATGGTATCCACTTGCTGATGTGTGGGTATGTAGGGAATGGTTGTGCCATCAGACATTTTTCTGTATAGAGTCCCATATATGTCAGCAAATAGGTGTTCATTTTTGATGACTGTTTCCTTTGTTATGTCAGTTGTGCTGGGGGGAAACATTCATCTTTTGTTTGCAGTACTAAGAGAGGCCAGTCTGGGTTGAGCCCATTCTCTCCTCTTGAGGCACAGACATACAGGCGGGAAAGGGCATCTGCCATGGAGAGCTTGGCCCCAGGTTTGTACTGGATGAGCATATTGAATCTCTCCAACAGCTCCATCCAGAGGGCTTGGCGGCGCAACAGATTTGCTTGAGTCTTAGAATAGATGAGCAACTTGTGATCAGTTAATGCTGTGAATTCTTCCTGCTCTTCTAGGTAACAGCGCCATTTGACTAGATAGTGCACGATAGCTAACAGTTCTTTGTTGTAGATAGGGGTATTGACACTTGCCATCTGTCAATTTTTGTAATTTGTAAGCTATAGGCAGGAAGTTACTGTCATTATTTTTGATTTGTAGTGCTCCCCCAATGGATGCATCTGAGGCGTCAGTTTCCATTTGGTATTCCCTGTCACATTTGGGCTATTGCAGGATGGGAGCTATTGTGAGTTTCTCATTGAGGCGTCTAAAACAGAGGTCACGTTGGGGGGTCCACACAAACTTGGACTTGACGCCTGTTATGGCAGATAAGGGAGCAGTCAAAACGCCACAGTCAGGTATGAAGCAGCGTACATAGGCCACCATTCCCAGGAAGGTGCGGAGTTCTGACTTATCCTTGGGTGGTGGCATCTTGCATATGGCCTGTATCTTTTGACTATTGGGTTTGATACCGTACTTTGAGACTATGTGCCCCAGGAAGGGTAGTTGCTTGCAGAAGAACTGGCACTTGGAGGGATTGGCTAAAGGCTTGTGTTGTGCCAAGGTAGCAAATACTGCCTTGATGTCTCTGTGGTGTTGTTCCACCAAGGGACTGTAGACAATAATGTTGTCCAGGTACACTAGGGCGTGCTTGCCTATGTGGGGCGCAAATACTTTGTTCATGAAGGTTACAAAGGTGGACGGGGCATTTGTCATGCCAAAGTTGAGCACCACACACTTGTAGGAGCCGTACTTAGTGTGGAAGGCTGTTTTGGGGATGTCTTCCTCCTTGATGCAAATCTGGTTGTAGACTTCTGTCAGATCAATCTTAGAGAAGACTGTGGCTCCTCCTAAGGCATCAAAGAGGTTATCAATCAGTAGCAGTGGATAAAAATTCTTGATGATAACTTTGTTTAAAGCTTGGTAGTCTATGAACAGACGTAAGGTACCATCCTTCTTGGCCACAAAGAATATGGCAGCCCCAAAGGGAGAAAGTGAGGGGGTGGATAAGTCCCTTTTCCAATGCCTCCTTGAGGTAGGTGTGTAAGGTGTTGTCTTCATTTAGGGTCAGCCTGTAAATAGGGCGCGCCTTGGGTACAGCCCCCTTGAGTTGTATGGAATACTGAATGTGCTTCTCAGGGGGCAGCCCAGGTAGTGCTTCTTTGAAGATTTCTGGATGGCAGGCCACAAGTTTGCAGTCATGAGGCGTGGAGGTATCCTGGTGATCTTTGAAATGTATGATCTTGTACTGGCAGGAGTCCCAGTTGATTGCCTTCAGGTTTTCCTTTTTTGTCCAGGGTCTCCGTGATGCGTACAAAGACGTGGTTGTGTAAGAGTTGGTCCACAGAGTCAGGGTAGATCTGGTGGTTGGCACTCTCACACTTGATGGTCAACACTGAGGTTGCCCAGTCTACGTGAGGATTGTTCTTTTGTAACCAATCCAGCCCCAGCACAATTTCAAACTTTGGGAAGTTGATGATGGGACCTTGGATGGTGGAGTAGAGGTTCTCAAGCATGACAGAGAAGGGGGCAGTCTCCTTTATCACAGCAATGTGGTGTTTGTCAGCCTGGACCACGTTTTTAATCTGCAAAGGATTAATGGCCAGCTTGAACTTGTCCACAAAGCTACTTTTGACTAGGGTTCAATTTGCGCCCAAATCCAGGAGTGCTGAGCCTGTGTAACTGCAAAAGCAGAAAGGATAGGACATTAATTTGTTGGGATGTCTGGCAATGGTGTACAGTACTGGGTCCTCCTAGGGCACCTGAATCATTGGGCATTGGTCCACGTCCTTGGGTTGGTACTCATCATTGGGCAAGTCAGGAGTTGCGTGGGAAGAGCTTGGCTTGCTTAGTGCTCTCCCTGGGCTTTTCCCTTGTCTTGGTTGCCTTGCATGGCAGTGACACAGAAATGGGTATGGTTCAATTGGCCATTGTTTCCATTCCCATGTCCATTAGAACCCGTTGGTTTGTGGTTGGTGTTATTCCTGTTGCCTCCAGGGGTGGTTGAGTGGAGCGCCTGCCTGGATGGGAGTCCTTGGGTCTTTCTTGTTTCCCAGTTTGTGCCTTGTGAAGTGTATTGGAGATTTGCTCCGCTTTCTCTGCTTCACAGTAAAAGCTTTGCAGGTTGGTCACCTGGTCCAGGTTTACATGTCTCATCACATGTGACTTGAGGGTGTTGTAGTACATGAGGTGTGTAGCTGGGGTGTCAAAGGCCATGTTGGATGGTGTGCAAAGTTAGAGTTCCTTGTAGGTGTAGATGAGTTCCTTCATGGTGCCTGTCTGGGTTAGGTTCTTTACTTGGCGTATTATCATGAGCACTGTATCCTTGAGCACAAATCTTGCCAGGAAGTCTTTCTTGAAGGTATCCCAGCTCTTGTTGGTGTGCTCCTTGTGCCACTTGTTGCATCAGGTGCCAGCGTCATGGGTCAGACAAATGGAGATTTCTGCAATCCAAAATCACTGTGGGCATTCCATCTGGGCCAGCTTGCTCTGGGCGGACTGGATCCATGCAGCAGCGTTATTGTCATTGGCCCCAGAAAAAGGTTCCAAGGCGGCACTTTGTAGCCTTTGGGCTATGTAGGCGGGCATGGCGCCTTTGTCAGTTGGTTACAGCATCAAGGAGGGAGCCTAAAAGAAACCTTGTGCAGACATGGCATTGAAGGCGGGTGGTGGAATCACCGTGTTTTGGTACAGGACAAAGCCATTGGGTATCTTGGCACCAGGAGTGTACAGAGTCCAGTCAGGCGGGAGGCCAGACGTAATTCTGTCAAGGATTTGTTGGCCGCGGCGTGTACGGGCAACAGGCAGAATTTTTCAAGATAAGGTAGGATGGAGAACCTACCTGTGCTACCAATGTTGTAACTGTGCTGTTTTAGCAGAGTTACAAGGGGAAAATATTTAGAAGTTAGATAATAATCTTTATTGTGAGATAGTGATTATATAGTCATGGTGAATCAAGGATAAAAGGAACATGATTGTTGATCACACGGTTGGATGGAAGAAGGGGGTGGCTTGATCCTGGTAATGATTCAAGCGCCAAAACAAGGTATCCACCATAAAGGATCATCATCTGTTCATGTTGGATTTGGTAATTTGAGTTGACTTCCTAGTCTGGCTTTGAGTGACCAGGTAATTGGATTGCAGGTCACAAACCTGCTTGGTTGGAACCTTGTTGGCGGGTTGAGCCTGCAGTTTTGATATGAATATATTTATATCACTCTTATCAAATAAATATAAAAATGGGATTAAAAAAATTAAATGTAAAATGTATAAATTAGTATTATACTTTTTTAACTTATAATTTTATGCTTTTATGAAAACTGTTTCCACAATGTATTTCACAAAACTTGTTTTTTAAAATAAAATTATGTAATTTTATTATAATAAAAATAATATAAATTATAATTAAATTTATTGGAATGATATTTTTTATTAGGTGCACCTATAGTGAGTCCTTTGGTATGTACCCACCTGGCAATGGAGGTGGCGCACAACCTCTACTGCCACACCATATACAGTGGATACACCCTAGTTAAAATATTCTTGGCAGCTAGTAAAAGGGAGTATGGTGAGGTGGGAGTGAAGCAGCAGCTTTTCTGGTGGGGCTTCAGAACTGTAAATTCCATCCAGGACCAGGGCATTCTGGATTGCATGGTCAACTGAGTTGGCCTGGGGGGACCTTCTTGTTGTCCAGGTAGAGCCTGGCCTTATCAATCCCATGAAGGACCCCATATAGGTCCTCCATGCTGGTGCCCATTCCAAAGCTGAAGAGATACCCAAGGTAAACAACAAGGTGAAGCCTTTGCCTAGCAAAGGCTTCAGTGAACTTGAACAGCTTATTGTATACTTTACTTATTTTCTTTTTGTGTTTGGTATTAGCAAAGATCAGCTCCATGGCTGCAGGAAGCCCCATCTCATTGGCGCTCCAGTCCAACCTAAAGTTAGCAAGGAGGATCTTAGTTTTCTTTATGGGTGTTGCATCTGCAACAGCCAATTTTGACATTCACACCCAAATTTCTCCAATAGGTAAGAAAGGGTGTGCTTCAGGGGGTAACAGAAGAAAGCTGCCACATGGGCCTGGCCCATCTCCGTTACATTCTTAAATGGGAGCGTCTTAAACAAGCTCAATAGAGTTTACACAGTAAACTCCACTGAGGGATACTGGGTCCAGGAGGACTAGTTGGGAATCCTTGTAGGCAGTAACTGCCCACTAAGATGTTTCTCAGCATGTGTAAGCTCATCCAATGCCTCCCTAGACAGTGGGAAGGACCTGTAATGCGGTCCTCCAGCTTCTGCAAGACAGGGGGAGACAGAAACAGCTTCCTAGCCACATGATTGGTGTAGTTGGCATAGAATGTGGCAGGGACAAAAAGAACCAGAACACAACAGATTTCACCATCTATGGTTTCTAAAAAAGTTAAGTATTTAAAAAAATTCATTGATTCTATTTTTTATGTTACCTACATGTGTATCCTCTTTGCCAGAGGCTTTGGCTGGCTTAGCCATTCTTGGCGCAAGCAATTGCACTGGCAATTCAGTGTCCTCTTTCCTGGCGCGCTTTGCTGGCTTGAGATGTGCATACATCTCAGGGTTGTCCATCCAGACAGAAAGCGCAGAAAGATTGTATTCCTTAAACTGGAGGCCCTCAACCACTATCTTCTGAATATTTAGCAAGTGCTTAATTGTCTTCTCAGGGGTGTCTGGTATTTTTGTCATAAGGTCCTTTGCAGACACCTTGTCTATTTTGTCTCCTTCAAGGACGGCAGACTTAACTCTTGCTTTGACCTTGCAGTCAATTTCTTTGATCTATACAGTTGCAGATTCAAGGTCCTTCAAAAGCTTCTCCAATTCTCTCATTGATTTTTTACTAACATTTCCTTATTTTTATAGCTTTCACCCCAATAAAATCTGTATTATTCTACTAATATTGCCTCTTTGTCTATCCCTGTTTGTTTTCACATTACTCCAATATCCCATTTTCTTACCCATTGTGTATATGCTTTACACTTAACTCAATATGTTTTGTTTGCTTTGTTTCAGCATTGTCCCTTAATTGCCATATTATTTTTGGCACTTTGTACAGCCCCTTTGAAAATATTAACAATGATTTGGTGATCAGCTAAAGTTGAATTAGAAATTTATAGGCTAACTTTTTTAGATAAAGCTATTACTGATCCGAATTCACAACCTTAATGATAAACTTTAAGCAATCAGGAGCCAAGTGATAAAGTGATTGTTGTGACATAAAGGGTCACCCAATAATTCTTTGATGCATGTGCACTAATTAATTGAATTGGCTGGTTGATTTTCCATTGAGCGCCATTGCCACTGTGGCAAGTTGTTGGTGTACTAGTGCTAAGCCAGCAGCTGATTGGGCACTAGTTCACCAACAACTTGCCATAGCAGCAATGGCGTTCAATGGAAAAACAACTGGTCAACCAGATTATTTAGTGCACATACATCAAAGAATTATTGGGTGACCCTTTATGTCACAACAATCACTTTATCACTTGGCTCCTGATTGCTTAAAGCTTATCATTAATGTCAGGGATCCAGTCTCAGGCGGCTGGTCTACCATTTTTGGGGGTAACTTGGGCCAGGGTTTTGCAGGCAGGGCCCACCACAAGAGAGGAGCTAACTTTAGAAGGTGAGAAGCAGACTTACCCACCCAAGACCACGGGCCAGCAGCCGGAACAATGGTGTCTACCACCCCATTGAGGGTGATGTACACTATTCTGAAAAGCTTGCTGGTATAGTTGGTTGGTAGGTCGGGTGAAGAGGCTGGTATTGGTTTGGGTGTTACATGTGGTTCCATATAGATATTGTAGGCTGGGAGATAATTGAATTTTCCTCTAGATAGTTTTGGGTAGAGAATATCCACAGGCCTTGGCGGTTGTATCTAATAGCAGATTGAACGCGGGCTAGCAGGTTAAGTTTGAGGATTTTCTCTGGTGTATAGTCCTTATATTTGGACTTCAAGGGATAATCAGTGAAGTGAACAGGCCCAAAGGGTGCACCATATGGACAGAAAACTGTGGGGGGGTGAGGCAGGAGGGCTGGGGATCTTGAACTGAATTTATAAACAGAAAATACAAAATATGGCAATTTCTGTAAGAGCCAAAGTAACATAACCTTTATTTAAAAATGGCAATAAGGATTGAGCGCAGAATCTAAAGGCATATATAGCATTCTGCCTCCAAACTTAGTATTTTCTATCAGGGCTTTGTCAAAATATTGGAAAAAGTGTGGGCGGGCAGCCAGAGGGCCCAGGTGAGGGAGCGGCAAAATGGCGCCTCAGCTGGGTGTTCTCTCATTGGTCAGAACGTCCAATTTGGTCACTTGATTTTCTTGATTCTTTGCTGTGGTCACAGGGTTGGGCCCAAAGCCCAGGTTTATTTTTGGCAGTAGGGTTTGATTGATTATTTGAGAGGACTTCAAACTCATGAAATTCACAGAGGCGCCATCTCTGCTTCCATTAGGAAATTTGAGAGGCTCCTCTTTTGGTATCACCATGATTGAGCTAGTGCAGGTATTCTGGCTTTGGGACTTAGCGGGAGCCTTGGCTTGCAGGGGTTTGATCCCAAAAAACGCGGGCGGGCAGACCCTTGATCCATGGGCCCTGCGGTCTGCAGAAATGTAGGTTCAGAGTTTGAATTCTACCCTTTGACCTGGGTTTCCTGGGGTAATGAATTGACAATCCTGACAATTAAGGTTGTGGATTTGGATCAGTAACAACTTTATCTAAACACAATTAACCTATAATTTTCTAATTCAAATTTTGACAACCACCAAATTGTTGTCCTTATTTTCACAATGGGCAGTGTTTGGTTGCTAAAAATAACTGTGTTCTGGATCTAGATACATGGCTTAGTAAATACATGATGTTATAAAAATAGCTGAACATAAAGAATAAAACCAACTAAAACAAAGAGAGCATGAACAATTGAAATTCAAAAAAAGATAAAATAAATAGAAAATGTTTGGCAACAGGGGGTTTATTGGGGTGGGGGAGAGTGATGCCTAGTAGGCATAATAGCACAGGAAAGAATACAAAGAGGTGGTGCTGGCCTGGGGGTCTGGGATTGGGTGGGTGAGGCTGGAAGATGGGGGTAGTGGTGGCAGGGGTGGAGGCAGGAGGATTTCATGTGATGGCCGCCATATACCGCTTATCATATTCCTTGTCTGACATTGCCTCAATTGGCTGGTAGGTGGCTGTGGCACGGGGTGGGAGGCGCTTATCCTTGTGTTATTGGTTGCCCATGTTCACGTGGAAAACCATTTGGGCAAGCAATTCAGCCACCATTTGGTGCCCAAAGAGAGAATTGTGGTCTAGGACCCCAAGATATAGGTCTTTGAAAGCCTGAGGGCGGCGCTCCCGGAGTTTATCTCTAATATTAAAGAACACAACATCAGCCAGATGGATGTCAGCGTGACCAGCTGGGTACACAGAGGCCTGGTGCTCACGTTGCTGGATGGCCTCAAGGGCAGTGGAGCCACACTCCACCTGGTGGCTCAAGAAACCCCAAAATTTGGAATTCAAGCTATCCCAGGAGTCAAGTAATCCACCATGGATGTGGTTGTACTTGTAGCCATTGGTGAAATCTGGGTTTGTCCAATAGTAGACAAAACCTTTGGCTGAAACAGCCAGAAACACACCAATGAACGGTCCCTTCTTGACCTTCTTCCTCCCTTTTTGGGTGGCAGCTCTTCCTTGGGTGCCAAAATTGTCAAAAGCTATTGATAGCTTATAATAGAAGACAAACATGACATCATCTGAAAAACTTGTCAGGCATAAGACCAAGGTGGATCTGATGGCAGGATCATATGGGGAATCTTCAGCACCATCCTATTGGTTGTTGGTAACATTGGTAAGAATCCATATCAAAGCCACCTTTCCATGCATCCAGAGCTGCACCATGCACTCAGAAACCCAAATGCCATGATGCGCAAGTTGCTTCTGTACCTGGGTCAAGGGAAGCTTGGGGTCCCACTGGAGGAGGTCAAGCATGATTGGGTAGGCTTCTGTGATTTGGGACTTGAGGGCCTTCTTGGGCTTCTTGGCTGTCTTAATCAGATTCCCTTTGTTCATTAGGTTGTTGAACTCCTGCATTATGATGGCTTGGCTAAATTTCAATTGGTCAGCAATCTGATCCCAGGACAGACCCTGTAGATTCAGTATCACAATTTCCTGGAGAATTTGGGCAGTGATGATTTGTTGCTTGGGGCGCTGGGCTGCAGGAGCTGAAAACTGATTGGCTGTAGGAGGCAGGTTGGGTGGTGGCAGCAATTTGTTCTGGATTGAGGTTGCCATCCTAATTGGTTGGTTGGCAGATAGCTTGTGCGGGGGTGGTTACGGGAGCAGGGGCAGAGCTAGACACTATGTGACTACTGAACAAGTCAAAGCCATAAGTATTGGGGGTCAGGTATAGGTCAGCTTCCTTGTTACCTGCCTCAAAGGCTTGGGTATAAATGGGTGCCTCCACGCCCTGAGCCTCACCTCCATTAAGAGCTTTCTTGGCTGCTGCTGGCTTGGCTGCTGGTGCTTTTGAAAATGTTGCTGTTGAAAACCATATTGAACTAAAACCTAGGATAAAATCACTAAAAGTAGAAATTTTAAAATTCAATGATTTATTTTTATTGTAATCTCAAGTCCACAATTGGAAGGTTCTCAAAACCATTTCATACAAATCAGTATCCATAAAAATGAATAAAATACTCTGTCCCTGAATTGGATAGCTGTTGATTGACTGTAAAACTGGTATTTTTTATTGGCTGCTCATAATACACATCTTGTGTGACTTCATTCTGTTTTGTGCTTGTTGAATCTTGCTTCAGGATTGCCCAAATTTTGTTTTATTTTAGTTCTTCTGTTGGTGCCTCATATGAATTCTGATTAGATTATAATATACTCTGGAACAACATCCATTCATCTCACTTGTTGCATCAGTTCATTTTGTTTGTGGTTTGAACTACACTGCTTGATGTTTGATATAATTTTGTATAATGGGCTAGTGAAATTTTGTTTTTTGGTTTGACAGTTCATTTATTAACTGAAAATATTTAAATTATTTGAATCCTGAATCTTGCGCAACTTGGATCTCATTCAAATCTGAAATCATTTTGTTTAAATCTGAGGTATTTTTGGTTGTTGCCATAGATTCTAAAACTACTGTATCTCTCAATAAAGATCTTATCTAGTTTCCAAATATTTTTCCTTGTAACTCTTCTAAAACACACAGTTACAACAACATATATATTGGCTTAATATTCACAGAGATATGTTGTTTTTAGTTTTATATGTGTTCTTAGAGTGAATTTAGATGGAGCAAATTGACTATATGCCTTTGAATATAACACAAGCTCAATTACAGTACTTTGTTATAAAGTAGTTTCAAAACCTGTTGAGATATACAAAAAATGTTTCAGATCAAACCAAAATCAGTTCAGTCCAAAACAAAAGCCAGCTAATCCACTTGAAGGTCAATTATACTAAAGAAAAATATCATTTATCCAGGCCCAGATTACAAAATCAGTGAATCACACAACAAAATTAAAAATTAAATACAAAATTATGAAACTGAGACAGCAAAAAAAGTAGCATATGATAAAAAAATTGAACAAGTGTTGTAGCTTTGATGTTTTAGCAGAGTTACACGGGGAAATGATTAGAAGGCAGATATATACATTTATTTTGAAATATGACTTATATAGTTAGGGTGCATCATGGATATCAGGAGCATTATTATGGTGATCACTTGGTTGGATGGTTAGGGAGTGGCTTGATTCTGGTAATGAGCCAAGCACTAAATTGTGACATCCATCATATGAAATCATCATCTGCTCATGTTGCTGTTTCTGGACATTTGAGTAGACTTCCTCATTTGGCTAAGGTTCACTTGGAAGCTGTATTGTGGGTCACAAACCTTCTTAATTGAAACCTTTCTGGGGGGTCAATCCAGTTGTTTTTACACCCCTCTGGCTGAGAGTTGGCCTCCTCTGGTGAGAGGTCTTCTGGTAGGTTGTCAGGAGCTCAGGCACTGTGCTGCACCAGCTGTTGCTTGGTTGCAGGAGAACAGACTTACACTGTTTCTGACAGACTTTGTAGGGTCACAGCCAGTTGTAGTGTAGAACCTTGCATTACTTCTGTTTTCCCAACCCTTGGAATAGGTAAGTGATGTTCTTGTTTACCTTCAACACAATGGCGTTATCACAAATGACAAATTCCTGTTGACTATGCTCATAGGAAAACCTCAACTACAGGATCTAAACCCTGATACCCTGCGGGCCGCCCACAGATTTTTAGGCTCAAACCAGAGCAGGACTTGACTTTGAGGGATCTCCTAAGGCTTGATGAACTAAAATTACCTGCATTGAGGCTCCCCACTTCAAAGGTTCCTATTAACCCAACCAATGAGTGTGACTGTACTACAGTCACTATTGAGTATTTAGCCAAATAAATACTCCAAAATATAAAATCATCTCTGTTTTTCTGATTATTGCATGTAGATAGATTGGATAGGAAGTCTTAAGGTAAAGATTCCTGGAAACTGGATATCTAGGTGCAATAAAAGAACAGAAGGCAAGATTGGCCAAGTCAATCTTGGAGACAGGATGTCTCAAAAACAGTGTAATTAATCAGGAAGATTAATTAATAAATACACAGGAATTTAATTAATGAGGATTTAATTCTATTGTTTAATTGCCTTGACTGTGTCAAGAAGTTTGGTTAAGGTTAACCATAAGGAACCCCCCAAATTATGGGTTGGAAGCGCTGTGCTTGCAAATTCATTAGGCTAGAGATGCTTCTGCGCTACCTAAGTGATTTGTAAAAATGCCGAGGTGCCTGATTCAAGTTTTGAAGCGTTTTAATGGGTTTTAAGGCAAAAAACCATTAAATGCAAAGATAACTAAATGAAGGCAAGGATGCCTAGGAATTCAGGGGTAGATCAGCTGGTTCCCAGTTGGAACACAATAGCTGAGTTTTGGGATGTTTTAATCCCAGGGTTTTGATGCTAGGACCTGAGGAAGCTCCATGCTGAATTGGTACATTGGGATGGATGAAGTCAGGTGATTTCTTTCCATTATAGGTTGATCCTCATAGGTTGAGAAATATTGGAGATCTTTTAGGTAAAGATCTAGGTTTGGAGGAACTCAAATGTCATAGATCACGTGAGATGAATCATAGGGTTGATTCAGGAACTGGAGGGATTTTCAGCTGAATATGCCCTGAATGGTAAATAAGCAAAAACAGCTACACTTTAATAAAGATATATTGTTGATTTTGACGCTTTCTCCTCAACTACCTTTTCAATTATTATGTCTGCTTTGTTAAATTTTGAAGGGAGCAAAATTGGAGTACTTTGTGTGGAAATTGCTGCTGCCGGAAAGAGGTCCCTATAAGTTTGTTGGAGGAAGCTTTGTAAGCTTGGGGTTGCTTAGACTGTTCCTGAGGAGTCATTGATGGAAGTAAAGACTGCGTTTGAAGAGAGTTATATTCAATTACTTTGCAAAGAAGGTACTCCTGCCCAAAAAACCAAATCTATATGTAGGATTCCTGGAACCTGTTAGTAGGATGGGACAAAATCTTACGGCAAGTTTATGACAAAGGCAAATTGTGAAATTGAGGCTTTAAAGGGCAGGGAGGAAAAGAGCGTTGAGATCATGACCCGTTAGCAGGATGATAACAAAGTGTTGTCCCATAAAATTGCCTCTCTGGAGACAAAGCTCTTCAAAGCTTTGTCAATGGAAAAATGGTGGAATAAGATTCAAGGGCAGGATAATGGCAGGATGGACTAGTTGGACCTGGATCTGCCACAATGAGAGTGCAGGCCAAGCCAAAG
>QTSX02006046.1:0-42721 GCA_014839935.2 Entomophthora muscae | reverse complement strand
TAATTTTTTCAAATCCTTTTTTTGAACTTGGTCCACAGCAGATCAAGGTAGGTAAGCTTTTTTTACTAGAATAGCTAAACTAGATTAAAAACATATTACCAATCTGAAGTAGATCAAAGTTTGGTAAGTTATGTTTTGATTCAATAATCTTTTTCAATCAAAGCTGCATTTCAGGTAATCATTTCTACTAAAATACTAACCTTCAATTTTTTTTAGATAGACTTAGTCTACAATAGCTCTTGGGATGGTAAGTTTTTTCACTAAATTACCAACCTAGATTTAAAAAACCAGGTTTTTCCCTGAAGCCAATCTTGGGCTGGGTAAGTCATTTTTTCTGATTATCAATCTTTTTTAGAAAACACATTTTCACCTGTAGCAGATCATGTTTTAGGCAAGTCATCTTTTCCTAAATACTAACCTTGATTTCAAGCCCCAGATTTCTGCCTACAGCAGATCCTGGGTTGGGTAAGTTTTTTAGAGTAAACAGTTTTTTACCAAAATAATTGTTTGTCTAATTTAGTTATTTGATACAACTAGCTCTATTTTACCCAAAATTCATCTTTTTCCTATTAAGGTAATCTCTTTGACTACATTACTTTAACCTTTCATTAGCTATTATTTTGAATGTTAAGTTTTAACTTATTTTCACATGATTAATAAAAGTTAAAAAAGTATATTTTAAAGCTACTTAGTTTTAAGTTCTCTACCAAGAAATTATAATTTGCTTAAAAACTTTTAATTAATCTTCATGGTTTAATGTTTATAGTCAAGTTTTGGCTAATTGTGATAAAGAAGTGTCCTGTCTCTCCTTAAAATCTTTTTCACCCAAATAGAACATTTATAATGATTTTTATTTCCCTCCCATCTGCAAAACTCCAGCACCACCTAAACTACTTTAATATATAATAGCCACTATATATTTTTTAAATTTCTTCTGCTCATAAAATTAGAGGGTTCCTCTTTTAAAAGACCAATATAATTAATTAACTTTCTGAGATAACAAAAATCTATTAGAAATTCATAATTAATCAAGTTTAGACCATATTACAGTAGTTTCATTTATGATGTTTTCTACTAAAATCAAAAGCAATATAACTTACCAGAGGGTACTAACCCACAAAAATAAAATGCAATCAAATCAAATGCTATGAAGTTGAAATAACATCACATTAGATAACTAAAAATATCTTCAAAATCAGACACTATCTTATCAAAAATAGTAATTAATGATATCAAAAATCAGAGTACCATATAGAATTAACATATATTTAAAAAGAATTGATATCAATATGTTAATAAATGAAATATGCAGTCACCAAAAAATAAAGACTGTATCTTAATAAAAAAAGTGGTCTGCAAAAAGAATATATTAAGCCTATAAACTACAAAATAATGTTCAGGAACCAAAGATATTTATTATAACATGTACTTGATCTTTATTAATATGGGGAATTGTAATGTCATTTGGCTTTCAAAATATATACTGAAAAAAAATAATTTAAAAGGGCTGCAGTTTCAGAATAGGATAAAAATTCAGTACTTTTCAGAGCTGTTGAGATAGATAACCAAAACCAAGTTCTGAGCACACAGAAGTCGTGCACAAAATAAATCTTAAGTGGGCTAATTTTATTGTTAACATGTATAAATTGTTGATTTTTTAAGTGAGAAAAGTTGGTGGTCTATGTTTGGGTTTGTCTGTGTATCTCACCAGCTCTTAAAAGTACTTTAATTAATCTCCAGTCTCTTAAATGTCAAAATATAATGTATAAAAAAGGCACAAACCTCTAATAAAGCCTTGATAATAGTAAAATAGAGTATTTAAAAAGCATATACCAATACTTCTCTAATGAAAAATAGTAATTATAATAAAGCTATCATTTTTATATTAAAAGTTACTTTAGATATCATTAAATTATCTTTTAACAGCCAGAATAGTAAATAAATTTAAAAAAGACATACTAAACTATCAAAAAGGCATTTCTGCTAGGGAAGAAGAAAAAGATAACTGTGTGAAGCTGTGAATAATAGGGCTGGGTTAGCATAGCTTTTTTCTTTTGGTAGCCTGCTCACTGCTCAACTTTATATACTCATTGATTTCTGATATTATTTCAATGACAAATCTAAATAATTGTTACCAAGAAACCTTAAGGAGGCTGCATCTTTAAACAGGTTTTACTAGGTATGAGACCAGGAACACATACTAGCAGGCTGCCATCACCCCTGGGGTTACACTAAAAGGATTTATGATAAAGATCATTAAAAAGCCAAAAAAAAATTAAAATTCAAAAAATATAACTCCACACCTATTTTTAATCATGGTTTTTACCAGCTATAACTGGAAACACATACCAGCAGGCTGCCGTAAAAGAGTAAAGCTGAGCGTAGCACAGCTTTGCTCTTTTGGCAGACAGCCTGACACATCTTTTCTTTTACCAGTGTCACAACATCTTTGATTACTCCCTCTTGGGGAATTAACACCCTGAGTAAATCACCAAGTGGCTCACTGAGTGGTTCACCACCCAGGCAATAAACTGGTGGCACCATTATCAGTTAACCATCTATAACGGGGATCACTCAATCCAGGTCCTAAATGGAGCACAACTTGATTAAGCCTTGTGACTCAAGAGGAACATTACTCAGATAAGCCCCTTGATCTCCATGACATACATGGACAACATGTGGCTTGCCATGATACTATATAATGTCCTATATTCATATCCAATAAAGTATAGTTCTCTTCTTAATCTTCCCCTTTATTTTGTTTATTATACTTCCCAGAAGTATAAACTCGACACCAGCTATAACTGGAAACACATACCAGCAGGATACCGTAAAAGAGTGAAGCTGAGCATAGCACAGCTTTGCTCTTTTACGGCAGATATCCTGACACATCTTTTACTTTTATAAGCTATAGACTAAAAATGCATACCAGCAACCATCATTAAACGCTTTTTACCAGCTATAACTGGAACACATACCAGCGGGCTGCCATAAAAGAGTAAAGCTGAGCATAGCACAGCTTTGCTCTTTTGGCAGCCAGCCTGACACATCATTCCTTTTACCAACTAGAGTATAAGATAAAGATTTTAGAAGGCCACTGATTTAAAAAACAAAAAAGAGTTGCATCTAGGATACTTAGATGCATACCCAGGCGGGATGCCATAAAAGGGCAAAGCGGGCAAAGCTCAGCTTTGTTCTTTTGGCATCCCGCCCGCCACACGACACTTGTGCATTCTGAACTGTAAAGGAATCGCCGGCAAACTTTCTTGAAACCGGTAAGCACCACCCCGTAAGACATTCTTTTCAATCTCGGGTGCCACGCTTTCGTCGGATATCGAACCAGTCAATCCCCATGACAAGCCGGTGTTGGAATGCAGTTCACCCTCGCAGCAACTGATTTTACCAGCCAAATATGTTTCATAACTCGACCCCTAAGACTAAATTGAACTCACGATCCCCTTCGAGTCGGAAAATTTATCCGGTAATCCCCTGGAATCTCCCTGAAACGGGTTGTAAATCGCTGGTTGATATTTGTACCGATTTTAAAAGAACTTAATATTAAGATATTTATATTTGACTATCGGTTCCCTGCTTTTTCATCGCTAACCTTCAACTGTTTGAACCCAGATACCCTTATAACCATATTTGGTGAAGAGAGAACCACACCCGGGCTAAGCTTCTTCTTAGTTGAAAAAATCGATTAAACTTTGTAGTTTATTGTGAGGTCATTGCGCAACCTAGGCTAAATTATAGATGGTTTGCATCAGGGGTTTGGTTCCCAATCAGCTTCGCTTCCTTGAGGATAGGCACTCGTTTGGCACTGGGTTAACCAGCGATAAAGCAAGGTTTAATGCCAGGGGTAATCCACCAGTCTAACTAGAATAAATATATATATTGATTTTTTCTCAGGTCGGACTAAGGCGGGCCGGGAAAAGTGTTAATCCGATTAAGTAGCACGTATAAAACATCTCTCAGCAGTCAATGCTTATCCATGAAATTAACTGGTCTGTTACTTGCTAGCGTGGTGGCAAGTCAGGACTTCGCCCGCCCGCTTAAAGTGATCGTACATGTGGGCTTCGGAACTCTTTCTCATATCAAGCCGCTCCTGGAGATGGGAACCCTTCTTAGAGCAAGGAAGCATACGGTTGTCTATGCAGCATTCGATAGCGGCGAAAGGTTCAACGAGCCGTATAAGTTTAAGTTTGCATCGCTTGGGAATTTCGGAGATGCGGCAGGCCAGCGTGAAAAGATGAAGAAGCTCTTTAGCGGGCGAGAGGTACAAGACCCCCTCAAATCGATCCCAAAGACGTTTGGAATTGTCGCGCCTGCTGCTTATGACGCAACCTACCCCACTCTAAGCAGGGTTGTGGATGACGAGAAACCAGACGTTATCCTGTGTGACTTCTTCTCATCTGCATGCCGCGATGTGGCTGAAATGAAGGGGATCCCACTCATCACTGGCTTTCAGTCAACTGACATTTTTGATATCGTCAGCTCCCCTTTTATTACAAGCAATATGGTTTATGGTAGCATTACCACTGACAAACTCAACTTCTTCCAGCGCTTCCATGATAAAGTTTTTACCCCGCTTAGATCAGTATATAATTTCAATACATTGACCAAGGCTGTGAATAAGGCACGGGCTAGGCATGGTGTTCCCCCTGCTTCTCTCCCATTTGGCGATTTCTCCACTTCCCTTGGTCTAGCCAACACCTTTGAAGGGCTGGAGGCTGCTACTCCTCTCCCACCTTACATCAAAATGGTTGGACCAATCAAATCCGATTCCCACACTCCACTGACACCTGGACTTGCAAAGTTTCTCGATGCCCACCCCAGAACTCTATACATTGCCTTCGGGTCAGCTGTTGTCTTGGGCGACTTTGACATTGAAAACCTCGTCATGGCAAGTTTAACCGCCCTTGATAAAGGATCCATCGACGGTGTCCTCTGGGGCTTGGGGAAAACAGATTCCGAAGACTTTCAAAAGGATTTCTCTACCAACGGGTCTACAATCACCCGCGATGAGCTCTTCTCTGACCAACACCCTCACATCCGGCTTCTCCCATGGGCGCCTCAAGCTGCCATCCTGGAGCACAAAAACACACGACTGTTCATTTCCCACGGCGGCTTGGAGAGCACTGTTGAAGCGCTTCTCTCAGGAACTCCGATCTTATGCATGGCTTTCTTTGGAGACCAACCACGCAATGCTCGCAAGTTGGAAGATGCTGGGGTTGGCAAGTACGTCGATAGGCTTACCGCCACTCCAACCACCCTGGCCAGCGATATCAAATACATACTAGACGACAACGGTGGGATGCTCTCTGCCAACGTCAAAAGGATGCGCACCATAGCTCAGTTTGGAAGCCGTCGTAAAGCGTTGGGGGCGGACATGATCGAAGAGTATGCGTACACTGCCCAGGTATGCCGCCCCATCTATCCCCACAAGTATGGCGAAGTCCCATGTGAACTCAAGCATCTGGCAATGACAAGCCGAGACATGACCTTCATCCAAGCCAACCTGATCGACGTGTATGGTGTCGCCATCCTCCTCGCCCTGACATGTATCTCCGTACTAGGCTACGGATTACGTAGCTTGATACCGAAACAAATCCCAAACCCACCCACAACCATCGCAAAGAAGGACCAGTAGCTAAGCAAGAACCACCTAACCTAAACTCATGAGCCAGATCATCACATATCAAATATATTTACTGATGAAGCAATCCCCTTTAAACATATCTCTTGACCGACATCCCCTAAAACCTCCGTGTTGCAATGAACCTTTTTCTAATTCTTTTTTTCTGCCCCCAACCAACCACTACAATCGACCATTTACTCCCATCCACCCCAAAAAAAGAATTATATCCCTCTTAAGACATAAATTCTAAGCTTATCCTTTAGCCGAGCTGGAAACCCTCATCTCGAGGATGACCTATCCTAACCAGCTTCACGGTGGCAGCTTCATCTGACCCAAGCTCAACCAGTTTTTCTTAAATCGATTCAACTCATCACCACCTACCGGGAAAACTAAAATCCCAACCCTCAAAACAAATGTCCCCCGATCCGATTTAAATACATCCCTGCAAACAACCAGGGCTGCAGTGGATCATAGAAAAATATCTGCCTTTTATAAAACAAGCTGGCATCCGTCCCAGATCCCGACCCAGGTCCCGAAAGTCAGCTTGGCTACAGGCCTTTTAAACCGTACCATCCATCAGAGAAGGTTCCGATCCAGAGATAAAGATATATCTTGGGATGCCATGGCCAGTAGTTGTCATATACCAAGGTGATGAAGGTGAGCTCTAACCATCCGGGTAGTGGGTTGCATGGGCCCAATACAGGAAAGGTGCAGAACAGGTCAGGTTTAGCAAACCTACCGCTAAGAGGTGATAGGCACCAAGGTTGGGAACAACAGCTTTGATCAGACTAAGGATGGTCACAATGACCATCCCAGCTCTACTATGGTTATAGGGCTATGGAAGGGGTGGATCAGGGGAGTATTAAGGGATGCCAGCCATTCCAAGCTCTGGACCTGGCTGGTAGTCCATAGGTGTGGGTCTAGGGTGGTACTCTCGTCTTCTGGGTTGACTTTGGCTCAAGTGGTGTATAAATTTTCATAATAATCAAGCAAACAAGCCTGATTGATCCATTCCCTTTTTTATGTTGTCTGCACTTGACTTGAGTGTGGGAAAATGAGGGTTATACCATTTTTCCTGTCTACCTTGGAATATGCCGCTGGCTATCCCCTGTAAGCCTTTAGTGCCCCAACGCTTGGGCACTGACTTCTGAGAAGTGGTGTGATGTAACTTGGGAGGGGGGATAGGGATCTGGGGAATTAGCTTGGGTAGGGAAATCCTGTTGCTGGGGGGCAGGGGATGGCAAGTTTCATCATGCTGAACCTTTGCTTGGTTGTAGCATTTGACAGGGGCCATCAGGTGCTGATTAGAGATTAAATTTACCCTCCCCAATTAGATGTCTGGCTTTGTGTTTTTCTGGATCTTCTGCAACTTAACTGGGGTGCTGTCCTTAACCAATTTATTGGCTGCATAACTGCATCCCCAGCAGCTGCAAGATGATTGTGATGAGGAGCGCCTTTTGGGGAAGCTTCAAATATGGAATTAAGAAAAAAGGGGAGTATATTTTATTGGATAACACTTTAGACTTATATAGCTTTAGCTGTGGCAGAGATTTAGTTGGATCAAACCTAGGGGTTGGTCATGTGCAGGATAGGTTCAGGTTGCTGGATACTTGGACAGTCATGTGATATTGCTTGGTTGCCATTTCTGGCATGTCAAACTGTACATTGTAAAGGCATCAAGTCAGGCAATGACTGTATGTTAAGTGGGTTGTCAGTAGCCAGAATACTTGTACATCTAGATCCTTGACAATTGATTAGCAAATCAGTGCAGCTCAGGTGGTTGGCAGAAGAAGCAAGAGTAGAACTTGGAACAGGAGCAAATCTGCTTGGTAATAGATCTGCTGCAAAACCTAGCAGATCCACTCTGTTTCTGCATCAGGTGCACCCAGCCCAATTATAGCATTAGGGCTGGGTGCCCCAATATTTTTGGGAGCTGCAAGCTTTCCCAGGCCAGTATTACAACTGACCCCAGGTCAAATTGTGCTCCAGGGGCAGTTTGAACTGATTGAATAGACTAGGGCAGTTCAAACTGCCCCTCACCTGCCCTGGTAGGTAGCTGGGTTTCAAACCCCCAGCAGGCTTTTGAAGCCCCTGCGCTTTTGCTTGGTGGCCAAGATTGAGGGGTTGAACCTTGTTCCAGGCTTTACTCTGGCCCTAACAAAGAAGGTATATATACAATCCAGATTGCTGGAGAAAAGACAGTCATCTACAACCATCTTATTAAAAGATTCAGACCCCCCTAGCACAAGGGGATCCAAAAACCAAAACAGGGCAGCTCAATGGCCAATAACCCAAATACCATACCCAGCACAGCGTTAACCCACCTCCCTACATACAACCAACACTCTAGATGCAAGTCTAGACCCAGGGCTGGCTAGCAGGCCCCCTGCCAGTCACCAATAAAAGCCAGACCCCAACCTCAACCCCATTCAGGATAAAGATTAGATGTTGAACTAACCTAACCCATCCCCAGATTGATCACTGAGTATCTTTTGTTTACAGAAATGGTACCAGCTCCCTGGTATAGGTATGAGCTATTGGATCTCAACAGCTGGTTCTGATTGCTCAGTATAGACAGCATGGTCCGTGGCCAGAACCTTCTGGTTCTATCTCTTAAAACCAGACTAGATTTTTATTTAAAGCCTGCGACAGCATCCATAGAAGGGTGTGGTGGTTGGGAAGTTGGGGTAAGAGGTGAATTGGATGACTTTTTATCACCTTTGGGTTTCTGGCTGGTACATTCTGGGAAACTCCAGCTATGGACAAGGTCCAACCTGTTACATGACTGGGGGAAATTGGATGCTTTTCTTCTTTTCTGGATTGTTTGACCATCCTGTGCTGGAAAGCTCCAGGTAAGGTCCAGTGAGAGCATTGACATAGAGGCAAGGCAGAGCAAACATCCCAGAGATCAGACCTGGGCCCCCCTGGGGCTGACTTGGCAGTCAGCAACTGAGCTGGGTCCACCCAAGTAACCCCTTTCTTTAGCTCTAGCTGGCAAGCCCTGGGCAAAAAACGGGTTTCCTCTGAGGCAACCCAACTGTGATAATGTTTCACCAACCCATCTCTTAAACCCTATCACCAGATCTTATATCTATAGTCCCTCAACTGGCTAGACTATCCTTTTCTGCTGAAAATAGAAGCTTGGCCCTATTTATGTTTATCATAGTAGGTTTACTGCTTGCAGTTACCTAAATGATCTTCAAGTTTATATGATGCCTATACCCCTCAAATATGTGACCTATTATGAATGAATGTATTGTATCTATTTGCTAAAGCTGTGCTTATTTACCAGAACTGTAGAAAAGAGTGAAGAGATGCATTGGAATAGGTACAGATGTATATTGGGTGTACGCTTATGGCAAGTTTATAAAGACAATAGCTGGATCTATTGATTGGAATAAAAGGGGGCTTTAAATAGCTAAAAACATGCTATTTAGTGTCAATGCAGGCTGGGTTGTTTTTGGAAGAGAAGCCCTATCTAGAAAACTTTAGATTGGTTGAGTTTAGCATCTGGATTGTGCCTCTAGGCAACCTAATACTCGGAAGTAAAGGTATTTCTTGGAAAATAGTTTCTGGGGGAGCAATTGAAGATGTTAAAAAATAGCTATAATTATGAGCCCCTATTAAATTTCATGCAAACTTGAATGAATGAAAAACGTCTATATATTTAAACTTTAGATTGATGACAAAACAGCAGGATCAACCCTCCAGCAAGGTTCCAACAAAGCGGGTTTGTGACCCGCAACCCAACCTTCCAGTGACCTGTAGCCAAACCAGGAAGTCAACTCAAATTGCTAAATCCATCAACATGAACAAATGATGATCCCTTACAGTGGATACCTTGTTTTGGCGCTTGACTCATTATCAGGATCAAGCCACCCCCTTCATCATCTAACTGTGTAATCAACACAATCATGTTCCTGTTATCCTTGATTTACAATGACTATATAATCACTATCTCTCAATAAAGATTATTATCTAGTTTCTAAATATTTTTCCCTTGTAACTCTGCTAAAACAGCACAGTTACAACATTAAAGGGGTTTTTACATAGCTTTTAAATAAAAAATGGATCTTAAGCAGATCTTCAAAGTTGTTTAATAATGCAAGGGTTAAAACTTACTTTCTAAATCAAATAAAGTAGCAAGGGTAGTGTGGTCATACTACTTCACTTTGGACTGTAATGAAATGAGCAATCAAACTGTTAAAAGATCTAGGTAAGATGAACAGATATATAAAGAAATGGGTTGATATCCCTGGGATATAACTCTAAAATACCTCGCTAAATTTATGAGTAGTGATAAACCACCCAGGAATCAATCAGGATGGACTGATTATGGGATTAATTCAAATTCTGACCCAATCAGAATACCTGACTGGGTGTCTTCAGGCGGATCAGCAATCAGAAATTTTAATTAATACCCTGGAATACAGTTAACCAGGAGTCAATCATAAGACTAAATTTTTTGTCAGTGATGATATAAAGTTTAATGATTTTCAATGAAAGGTCCAAAAATATGGTAAATATGGTGCTTCTCATAAGAACAAGTTGACTGGTCTGCTTCAGGTAGAGATCATTTTCCTTGGATTGATCAGCATTAACCAAGTAGAAACCACAAGAATCTTGGATCAGGATTGAGCACATTATGTCAGATTTTATCCAAGGAAGCTTTTAACGCTTCAATCTATTAAAGACAAAGGTCCATGTAAGACATTGGGTGATTCTAAAACGTAGCCAGGTGTGTTCTTGAAGGGTTGAAAACTATCCCCTGTTGAATTAGTATATAAATCAGTTGATAATGATTTATTGACGGTTTGATGGCAATCCAGGTGGCTTTAAAAATAGGTGGGATTACCCGCCAAATCTATCCCAAGATGGCATAAAATGGGAGCTTGTTTAAACATCTGAAACATATTTTATAACATTTGGCAATTATTTTCCATACCTAATTTGTTTCATGTTCCTTAAATTTACCTGGAATAAGGCTGAGATTGAAGCCTTGAGGGGGGAGTGAAAGTTATGAAAGGTGATCTCCAAGAAGACTCTGGAGGAGTCATGGGAAGATCTAGAGATGGCAAAGGTTTTACCCAAAAATCCCTCAAGATATTAAAGGATTAATACAGGGATCTTTTTCAAACGTATTTCATCCATGAAAAGCCCTTTGCTCAAAGGGGCTTTGTCTTTGCCAAGATGCTTACACCCTTTTTTAAGTCAGATAAGATTTTCTTGCAGCAGAAACATGTATGAATAGAGAGCATGAAGGCTTTAATCTCAGAGATAATAATACTTTTTAGATTGTTGCAACGTTGTATGAGGATAAATATAAGAACTTTTGGTTCTGCTCTCAGGACTGGCAGCCTGTTTGTTATTATGTTTATTGGGAATGGTTCTGGTCTTGGCCATATAGTTTATTGATAGGCCTATATGATTGCAAGCTGTTTTCTGGGATGTTTTCTTGATTCCTTGATTCAGAAGCAAAAGGGCGGCAATCAAGGGAGGCAACTGACTAGAAGCAGCAGCATCTCTATGCAACAGCTTGGGCGTATATCAGAGTACCAGAAAAAGTCTTCACATTTGGATTAATAGTCTTATGTGAAAGTTTTCTTCAGTAGATAAGTCTTATTTGTATGCTGTTCATTAGTCTAATGAAAGGGCTTTTATAGAGCTAAAACCCTCTTTATAGTTTGACATCTGGAGCTTCTAGCTCTTGCTTGGACTGTCTTTCTGTCCCCAGACCGCAAGCATCAGCCCCCAGAGCCAGGAATCCATACAGTATTTCATGAGGTTTCATTGCATGGTATCATGTGCTGGGTACTTTCTAAGTTATTGTTCTTCACAATCAATTAGCAACCTGGTGGTGTTGGTGCTTCCTTAATAATTCCTTTTCAGTGCATTATTTCCATCAATTTGAGGTACTTTCTAAGAATTCATCTTTTCAGTGGCACCAGCATGGCGTCAGTGCAAGTACTATAAAAAACCTATCTTCAGATAAACCCACAGGTCATCAAGCGCCTTGTTATTGACCACAGTTTAGTGCTAGCCCAAAAGAGCACTAGACAGTTTAAGATTATCAATAGTCAATGTAAACTTGGGATCAATTGGTGAACCTTGAGTTTGATTGATTGTTTCTATTTAATAGATTGGACCTTATCTTATCAAGCCCTTTTCAGATCAATTAACCCTAACTGTAATATGTCATAGGCTTCTGAGATCAGTATCTTCCTAATGTGGCTTGGAAGGATAACAGATTTAATGGTCTCTCTTTACCAAAGGTGTAGTCATTATACTAAGATAAGACAAATTCAGTTTGGTGTTGGTTTCCTCCTGCAGGAATCACTTAATTGGGAATATTACCATATAAGGGTAATACTGGGAGAACTGCTGGCCTTTTTTGTGTTTTTATTGGTGAGTTTATCATTGAATTAAAAAGATTGTCTATCAATTAGTGATCCATCAATTATCCCCCTATTGTTTCTGATTAGCTACCTTCTTCCCCAACAACCTACATCCCCAAAATTAACGCCCATTCTAGACCCCCATCTAAGTCATGGTCTAGACCCTTATTCCCAATAAATGGCCCTTTTCTTGCTGCAATCACCTGACCTAAATCATGTGTTTATATGTTCTTGTCCCACCTGATTTGAGCCCTTTAGTTTCCTGGATAATCTCCAAGGTGTTTCACCCTCTTAAAAATAGCTCAGCCCATGTCAAGTCCAGGCCTTAGTTGTAGGGATGGCTTGCCCCTCCCCCTTTCCCTCCTCTGGTAACTATAAAAAGCTTATAAACCCTTAATAAATATATCAAAAAAACATAACCTCATACTTATAATTATTAGACTTCTTGCAGAGCTCAGCATAAAGAGGTTCTTTTGAGTAGGAAGAAACTAGTCCTGCTGTGGTACTCTGCTTGCTGCTTGGCTACCTGAACCCTATGCTTAGTCCCCTTGACCACTACAGCTGATAACAAGGGATACAGTTTCCTGACAATAGTAAAGGCTTGAGCATTAGAACTGCTCAGTTGTATCAAAGCTTACCAAAGTTTTACACCACTGCTCTTGCAGAAAGACAGGCTGGACTGTGAACAATAGCAAAATGATGGGTATGGCTTTTCTGGATCCTTCATATTTAATGTCACAGCATCCTTTATAAGTCTCTCTCATAAAACTGGTTCACCCAGGAATAACTTGGTTGAATAGTAAAAATAGCCCTAAAGATTCATATTTTATACCAGGATCAAGCACTTGAAGTTCAAAGGGATCAAGATCTTTCAAACCGAATGACAATCTTGATCTGCATGGATGGAATGTAGCATACCAGATAAAAGTATAGTGTACTTATTTTATATTTGATAGAGTGTTAATGGGGTGGATTTTGAAACTCTAGCTATCTATTTTGCTGATTCTCATCCTTTCCTTTCTCATAAAGATAGTTCAGTCAAATGATGATCGGTCAGACCAGTATTTACACTGATACCTGGTCATTGAGCATTATCGGGATTGAGCCATATCTTTTGCTTAAAATTTGAATTGATCGTCCAATAAAAGTATTCTTCTCTCATCTCTTCACGTTTCCCTCTATAGATTACCTGTTCATCGTGATTACCAAGCATACCTTTTGACCCATCTCTCATCTGGATCAGTGGATCTCTTACTGGGATACTCCTCACTATGAAACCCATATCCTTAGCTAGATAATAGTTTATCTCTATATGAAATATCAACTGTAATGATCATTTTCTTATGCAGCTCTGCTAATAATATCACAGTTACAGTAATAAAAATTTTCACCTGGCCTAAGATTCGTTTTAAAAAAGTATGAATTACGGTAATATATAAAGTGGAGTGGATATCATTTAAATTCAACATATTTTCACTTTGATAAGAATAAGCTTTATCGCGATGTTTAACTTAGCAAGCCCCATGGGATAAAATATACTTGAGCTGTGATTTTGTTGGATACAGCATCGTTTTGTGACTGCTCACGCATGTGCATCCAAGAAAAACAGGTTTTGTTTAACGTGATCATCGTTTAACTGGCTGCATACGCTTGGATAGTTACGCCGGGATGGTGACCCAGAAAAAGCCCAGCTCGGCAACTTTAGACTAGGCTCGTGTGGATTTTTTCGTTTGGTTGGTTATTCCTCACGCCGTTTGACTTAGGATTTAGCAAGGATCTTGAAGAAGGGTTTGAAATCAGAAATGCAATAAACTTGACTTAAAACGGGTTGCTCGATGCTTATTACAGGTAATGGAGTGATCGTTTTTACGTCACATGCGTTGAGTTCTGATTTTATGGATGGTTTGTAGAATCAAGAATTGACGGGGCTTTCCCAGTATGTTTAAATTCAAACGCTTGGGTGGTAGGGGTAAGCTTCGACTACCGAATCGAATTCATATCTAAGCAGCTCCGTTTTGAGTACGAACTTCGACTAAGGGGCTAGCGACAGATGAAGTATCATAAACAATGGATCAAAGAAGCCCACTCGGCTTAGGCGGATATAATCATTACAAACTATATAAGTACACTTAAGACTTACCTAGCAGTTACCAGGTTACTGCATGAAATCAATCACATTGTCACTCGTTAGCCTTGCAGTTTCCCAAGAGAGAACATGTCCACTAAAGGTGATCGTACATATGGGGCTTGGAACCCTTTCCCATATCAAACCGCTCCTAGAGATGGGGACAGTGCTCCGATCAAGAAACCATACTGTTATTTACGCGGTCTTTGACGAGTACGAGAAGTTCAACCAGCGATATCAGTTTCGGTTTGCTAGGCTTGGGAAATTCGGCAAGGACAGCGAGCAGCGTGAAAAGATGAAGAAGCACTTTGGTGGGCGTTTAGTACATGACCCCATTAAACAAATGTCAAATAACTTTGCCATTAATATGCCTGCAGCTTACGACGTGGTTTATCCCGCCTTGAACAGAGTCGTGGATGAAGAGAAGCCTCATGTCCTTGTATGCGACTTTCTGTCATCTGCATGTCGCGACGTAGCTGAAATGAAGGGGATCCCACTCATCACTGGCTTTCAATCAACTGACATATTTGGAATCATAACATCTCCTTTTATTACAAGCAGCATGACTTACGGTAGCGTCACGACGGATAACCTAGACTTTATACAACGCTTCTACGATAAAGTTGTCATTCGACTTAAGACGATGTATTACTTCAATGGGATGACCAAGGCTGTAAACAAGGCGCGGGCAAGGCATGGTGTTCCTCTTGCTTCCTTCCCATTTGGCGATTTCTCTACTTCCCTTGGTCTAGCCAATACCTTTGAAGGGCTGGAGGCTGCTACTCCTCTCCCACCTTACATCAAAATGGTTGGACCAATCACATCTGATTCCCACACTCCACTAACATCCGAACTGACAAAGTTTCTTGATGCCCACCCCAGAACTCTATATATCGGCTTTGGCTCTGTCATTATTCTAGCCGACTTTGATATCTATAATATAATGACGGCTGCATCAATCGCCCTTAAGGAAGGATCTATCGACGGTGTCCTCTGGGGCTTAGGGAAAACCAATGCCCAAGATTTTCCTGAGAGATTCAGCATCGCTGAAACTGAAGTTAATCGAGAAGATATCTTCTCTGGCAAACACCCTCACATCCGTCTGCTTCCCTGGGCCCCGCAATCTGCCATCTTGGATCACAAAAACACCCAGCTGTTCATCTCACACGGCGGCTTAGAAAGTACTTTTGAATCAATGCTTTCTGGAACACCGGTTTTATGCATGCCTTTCTTTGGAGACCAACCGCGCAATGCTCGCAAGTTGGAGGATGCTGGGGTTGGCAAGTACGTCAATAGGCTTACCACCACTCCAACCACCCTGGCCAGAGAAATCAGATATATGCTGAACGACAGCAGTGGAATGATTTCTGCCAACGCCAAAAGAATGCGCATCATAGCTCAGTTTGGAAGCCATCGCAAAGCGCTAGGGGCTGATGCCATTGAAGAGTATACGTATGCTGCGAAGGTATGCCGCCCCATTTATCCCCATAAGTATGGCGAAGTCCCGTGTGAACTTAAGCACCTGACAATGACAAGCCGAGACATGACCTTCATCCAAGCCAACCTGATCGACGTGTATGGTGTCGCCATCCTCCTCGCCCTGACATGTATCTTCGTACTAGGCTATGGATTACGTAGCTTGATACCGAAACAACTTCCTAACCAACCCACAACCATCGCAAAGAAGGATCAGTAGCTATTCAAGAAATGTTACATAAAACCCATACGCAATTTTTATCTACATTAATTGATAAAATCCTTGACTTTACCGGAAAACCTGTCCAAAAGGCAGGTTTCAGGCGAAATAATTATAATTTTTATGTCCCAGTAATTTTTCTTCGGGTTTAAGAAGAAGTCAATTCCTAAGATATCCAGCTTATTTCCGACACATTTCTTTCCAAAAATCCAATCCCAACATTATGGCATTAGTACAGGTATCCAAAAAGGAATTAGCAATTCAAAGTACCTAGTATGATGTCATAATGTTGGTGATAGATCCCTGAAAATTTAGGTACCAATAATAAAGTGGGTTCCATTCATAATAGCCAGGATATCGATTTTGTCGCTGGATTTACCCCCGTTTCAAAATATCTTCTTTAGTTCCACCTCAGCCGTAATAGCAATAGCCTGGTGTAAAAAACTCATATATTTGAAGTATCAATTAGAAGCTATAAAACTTCTTTTTTGGGGGGAGATGAATCTTTTATCATTTATAGATAGACGTTGTTATAACATCATCTGGATTAGAGAAATCAAGCCTACATTCCAAAAAATACAACTATACATAGCTTTGTCACTCTAACTTAAAAAAAGCTTGGTTCACTTAATGGTTTTACATTAAATAAAAATATGTAAGATAAGAGTAAAGAATTTCTTAAGTTTCCTATTTATTAAACAAAGTTCATTTTGGATAGCTATTGTCAAAACAGCAGGGCCAACCCCCAGAAAAGTTCCCCACAAGAGACCCTGTGCAACTCAAACCAACTTCCCACAACCCAAAGCCAAATGCAGAAGTCAACTCATGTTTCCAAAAAAAGTAACAAGAGCCAGTGGCAATCTCTGCTTGGCGGACAGCTTGATTTGGCCCTTGACTAATATAAGGATCAAGCCACACCCTGTTGAATCTAATTGATTGATTGTTACAATCTTGTTCCTATTAAAATGATTCACTCAAACTATATAAGCCATATCTCTCAATAAAGATAATGATCTAATTTCCAAATATTTTCCCCTAATGACTTGCTAATGTCATAACTGTGCTGTTTTAGCAGAGTTACATGGGGAAAAATATTTGGAAGATGGATAATAATCTTTATTATGAGATAGTGATTATATAGTTCATGTGAATCAAGGATAACAGGAACATGATTGCTGATCACACAGTTGGATAGAAGAAGGGGGTGGCTTGATCCTGGTAATGATTCAAGCGCCAAAACAAGGTATTCACCAGGAAAGATCATCATCTGTTCATGATGTTGGATTTGGTAATTTGAGTTGACTTCCTAGTCTGGCTTTGAGTGACCAGATTTTTGGATTGTGGGTCACAACCCCGCTTGGTTGGAACCTTGCTGGCAGGTCAAGCCTGCGGTTTTGACACTAATACAGCACAGTTACAGTATTGGTAGCACAGGGAGGGTTTTCATCCTACTTTTCTTCTTCAGAATTCCTCATGTTACCTGTACTTGCCATGTCAACAAATATACAAAGGAATCATGTCAGTCTATCCTTGGATTGGACGCCCTACAGGCCAGGAGCCAAAGTACCTGAGGTATATACCCTTTATAAAATTATTATAATTCCAGTTCCTGCCTTCAATGCCTTGTCAGCCCAAGGGTTCTTCCAGGCATCTTTGTTGACACCTTGAGCCAATGAAAAAGTATCATGCCTGTGCATATGGTTCAGCGGCTTCTTAATGATGCATTGGAGTTGTTTTAAGGAGCCAATAACAGCAATGCCACTGCATGAATGCAGTTCACCATAACAAGCTGACACAGATGAGGTGATCAAATTGCTTCTGGATTCCAGATATCTCTATTTTCCTGACCCAAAATGCAGGCACCTGGTACAACAAGTGGCACAAAGACCTTACCAAGAAGGGCTTAGAGATCTTCAAGCAGAACTTCTTTGCCAGATTGGTAATCTAGGACACATCTCTCATGATCATAAATCAGGGTAAGAACTTGCTGCAAACTGGTACTGTGAAAGAGTTAACAAGGGCCTACACAGAACTGTGCCTATGTGCTCCCTCTGAGATAACCTTTGACAACCCTGCCACTTGCATTATCTATGCACGGTGCACTCAAATCTCATGTAATGAGACACATCAACTTGGACCAAATGACCAGCCTCTAAAGCCTGTACTGTGAAGCAGAGAAGACAGAGCAAATCTCTAATGCGCTACACAAGACACAGAATGGTAAGAGTGAAAGACCTAAAGACTCTCATCCAATGGTTGTTCCAGTTGCCCTCCATCTAACAACAACACAACAATGAATCTCAAACACCCAATAATTATTGCAACAGGGGAAAAGTCAGTCCAACTGGACACACTTCATAATTTTGGCCACTCATGGCAAATAGGATGAGGGGAAAGCTTAAGGAGAGCAATAAGCAATCCAAGCTCTCTCCAAAAACTGTCAGCCTCATCCAATGACAATTACTGATTGTAAGACGTCAACCAATGCCCAATGATCCTGGTCCCTTCAAGAGACTCTGTACTCTACACCATTGCCATACATCCCAACAAATCAATGTCTTATTCTTTCTGCTTTCAAAGTTACCCTGGTTCAGCGCTCTTGGATTCAGGCGTAGATTGTACCCTAGTCAACAGCAACTTTATGAACAAGTTCAAGCTAGCTACTAATCCTTCCAGGGTTAAGAGTGTAGTTTTAGCTGGTGAACATCACATTGCTGTTACACAGGAGACTGCCTCTTTTTCAATTGCCCTGAAACCCCTTGATTCTACCATCCAAACACCTGCCGTCAACTTTCCCAGATCTGATGTGGTTCTTGGCCTGGACTGGTTAAGAAAAATAACCCTTGTGTGGACAAAATCACATTGGTAATGACCATCAAACAGGAAGGGATCAATCAACCAACTCACTTAGGCACAATGGAATGACTTCTGAGGGACCAAGTGTTTGTGTGTATAGCTGAGACTCAGGGAGAGCAAGAAAACCTCAAGGCCATTGACTAGACTCTTGCCAGTACAAGGTCATCCACCTTAAAGATAAACAGGACACCATTACTCCCCAAGGCCTAAAAAATAGTTTAAACCCTCCCAGAGATCTTTAAGAGCCCCTACCAGAACTACCTCCTAATAAACATATCCAACATTCCATACAGTTAAAGGGTGGGGTTCCCAAGACCCAACTATCTACTGCCTTACTCCAAACAAGTATAAATCTTCTTACATCTTTCTGAAAGAAGCTTTAGAAAAAGGGCTCATCAAATTTCCAATCACCCTTTGGAGAAGCTGTATTATTTGTTGTCAAAAGGGATGGATCCCTACAACTAGTTACCAATCACAGATTCTTAAAAAAGGCATCATATAAAACTGATACCCATCACCTCTAATCAGTGTCCTCTTTGATGCGCTTGAAGGGGCCACTGTGTTTTCTAAGAATGGCCTTACTGTTGTTTATAATAAAATGTGTATTAAAGGAATAAGGCATTCCCAAGACTGCCTTTTATACCAAGTATGGCATGTACAAGTGTGTTGTTCTCAACTTTGGAATGACCAAGGTACTGTTCACTTTTGTCAAATTCATGTGCATGGTGCTTTCACCTTGCATTGGAAAGCATGCTCTTGTTTATGTGGATGCCATCACTTTGAATAGCTCCAATGTTAAGCAACCCCACAAGGACATTGGAGCATTCTTTGCCACCCTAGCCTTCACAAACAATTGACAAACCCCTCAAAATACCAGTTCTTCAAGGAAAGTTACTGTTCTTGGGCTAAATAGTGTCCAAGGACAGGATTCAACCCAAAAATACAGAAGATACAGGCCATCTGCAGCATGCTTCCCCCAAGGACAAGAGTGAACTAAGAGATTTTCTTTGTATGGTTGTCTATGTGCGCTGTTTCATCCCATATAATGGCATCTTCACAGCACTGCTATCATCCATCATGGGCGCCAATTCCAATTTTGTGTGGAAACCCCAAAAGGTCCTTGTTTTCTTTCAGCTCAAGTATAAGCTGATATCTTATCCCATTCTCCAGTATCCAAGAAAGGATGACAATTACTAGATGGAAACCAACACCTCAGACGCCTTCATAGGTGGAGTTCTCTGCACAAAGGCAAGTAATGGAGATTCTTGCTAGTAGCATAGAAGTCCTGCAATCTAACTAATGGTGAATGTTGCTACCCAGTTAATAATAAGGAGCTACTTGTGATTGTACACTGCTTGGTGAAGTGGTGCTGTTACCTTGAAAGACAGGTGAGGTTCACCTCCTCACCAATCATAAATTGCCCAACTACTTCAAAATGAAAGCAAAACTTTCCCACATACAGGTCAGATGGATGGTGTTCCTGAAAAGCCCCAAAATGAACATCTATTATAAACCAGGAACCAAGTTGTTCACTTCAGATGCACTATCATGTCTCTATTTATGAACCTCTAGAAGTTAGAAAGGGTTAGACCATGGTTTTCCCCTCTTTATGATGCATACAAAAAACAAGGAATTCCCCCAGGAACAACAGACGTTACCTGTGACAAGGTCATCAAAGACAAACACTTGTTTGCAGATGTCTATGTGACGCTAAACAGAAAAAATTTCAGATGTAGTAACTATTTCTTACTCACCCATTTATCAAAGAGTAGACAGCATCTTGGGCTATCATAGAGACCTCGGATGTACCAAAAATAGGGATATGTACAAGCACCAAAGCACAAAGTATGTTGGCTGTGAAGCCACATATGGTTGACTATCAATGATGGGCAGCCTCACCAAGCAATGGATCTACAATGTGCCGCACAATAAGTTGATCTACTACAATATAAGTGGTTGGATAGAGTTGATGATCTACACTAGATTTATTACTGCTGTTAAATCCCTTGCTATTATTTATTGCCAGTGAATCCTAGTGTTAATATTTCCTGCTGGAAAATTATTTTATTTCATATTTATTACCAGTAAATACTGCATTCACCAATTTCTGCCAACAAAACAACACTAATATTGATAGACACATATTACTCTCAAATCTCCCTTTGATTGGGATCACTGCAGGACCTCACATAGGTGTATTTTGCTCACCCTACGCCACTGAAGATGGCAACAAGAATAATTTACTGTTGGTAAACCACTGATCTAACTCACAATATAAACCATTGAACCAAATTGAGGATTATCCACAATGAACTCAACTTTTTATCTGCTGACAAAACCTATACAAATTCTTCTGTCTAATTCTTAGTTGCTCCTCCCTTATTAGGGCAAAGGTGCAGGTAGAGAGCTTGTCACTCCAGCATGCAGCAGGTGCACTCCTTCATTAATAAATAATTACAGCTGTGTAGTGAAGAAGGGTTCATCTGGCAGCAAAATGATCAGAAGACCACCATGTAATTCTGTGGTGCAACAAACCAGCATACACCATGAGGCCAGCTGAACACCAGGGGCCAGGTCTGCCTCTGTAATTAACATCACATCATCTGTTGTAGCTAATTTAATGCTCATAATTTAGCTGAATTGGATAACAGTAGAGACTAGAGATTCATGGACAGACAGAGGATAACAGACATACACCCAGAATGATATATAACATCATTTACAGGCACCACACAAAACCTTTTTACACCCCACATTACACTTTTTGTAAGCCTCAGGCCAGAGGGGTCCCAGTAAACTATATCGTTACACTCACACCTTTGAACTTGAACAAATGGATGGAACAGGTACTGATAACACCCAATTCCCATAGGCTAATATTAAAGCTTACAGCTCTGCAACTGAAGGTGAAAACCCAATCAACTTCATAGTGACCTAACCTCTTCAGAGAGAACCATGAAGTACTTGAGCAATGCAAGGTTTATGAGAAGTTTTTCAAGAGCAAGACTCCTCCCAAGTCAGTACCGCTAATCTCAACTCAATTACATTTTAAAGTATGGGCGCAAGACATTATAGGCCCCATGCCCAGAAAGAGTAACAACAAGAAATACATCAGCTATGCCATAACCTTTTCTATGTGATGGCCAGTGGTGCAGGCTGTCAAGGCCCAAGCTGGTAGCAGTGTTTGAAGATTAATAAGCTGAGAGATTATCAGCAAGTTTTAAAAGCCAGAACTGCTGATTACAGACGGTGGCAAGGAACTCACGTCCAACAACACCAATGTATACCTTGCAAAACAAGGAGTTAAACACACAGTTACAACGCCCTATCACTCTCAGGCTAACAGCAGGGTAGAAATACTGAATGAAAGTTTAGTGCAAGCCCTTGCCAAGCTTACTGCCAGGACCCCTGAAGATTGAAAAAAGCTGCTACCAACGCTCTCCTTGTGTGCTGCACTGGAGGGATCAGATCTTCTGGAAAGAGCCCCTTTGAACTAATTTGTGGTAAACAGGTTAAATATAGTCATGCCTTAGCAGGGCAAAAGCTAATAATAACCAAACAAATCTCAAGCAGATCTGACCCTCAAGTCCTCCAAGCCAATGTTGACCAAGAAACCAGGGAAGAGAAAAGCCTATAGGATATGTTTGTTTCTCTGAAAGATAGACCTGAGTAAGAGATAAAGTCTGGGTAATGAACACAGACAAGAGAAAACTATAACCCAAGAAAGTAGGCCCTGCAACTATCCTAAAGATAAATGGCAGTAAGTATTGCTGTTGCAGATCCTGAATGGATTAGACATTAAGTTGTCCACTTAGGGATTAAGCGGCATAACAATTGTGCAATTGCTTCCTCTAAAGACAGTTTTAATAATGTTAATCACCTTTAAAACGCCCATAAAACGGGTGTTTGAGTGGTCTTTCAAATGCGCTTTAGACACAGGCTTTACTTTTGAGGTTAATTATAGAAACAACGTAATTAGAGCCACCTTCCTCCATAAGGAAAGCTGCGTGAAACTGGTTGTTCCATTGCGCTGGACTTTCTAATATGCCTGTTCACTCTCCTCCATTAGGAAAGTCCTTCTGTCTGTGCCTCCTTTTCCCTGGTGTAAATTCCTTTGCCTTATACTATATAAGTGTCATACTATCAAATAAAGCGCTAGTTTTGTCATAATACCTTATATTCTTCTGTCCTATCTAAAGGCTGCCACTATACCATCAGCAGCTATAGTATTAAGAAATAGGTTCCTGACTAACTGTTTAAAGAAATTAGCACTCCTTGCTACCACAAATACAACACTTACCTTGTACAAGGCTTGGGCAAGAAAAAACAGGGCAAGACCCCACACTACAATTGTAAGAGAGAGGGTGTGATGGTCCACATGTTGGGTGATTTTACAGGTGGGGCTAATGTTGGCCAAGAGAAATTCTAGTGTCTTTTGATATGTAGAGGCTTAGTAGGTAACATGGGCTACTAGAGGAGAATAATAGATCTTCTCCCCATCAGGCAACAGTGGCTTTTGGGAAAATTGGGTGATGCAGCCTAGCAGGTCTCATTGGCTGCTAGGGTGCCAGTTGAAGGATCACTGTGAAGATTAGTTGAAGGACTGGAGGATCATAGTGAGGAATGAAGCCTAGATGGTTCATAGACTAGAAGATCCTTAAGGAGGATTAGCTGAAGGATTAGAAGGTCATGGAGCAGGACTTGCTGAAAAACTGGAAGTCAGCAAAGAAAAACCAGAAGAAGTAGATGCAGGAGCAAGAATGCTGGATTTGGACTCTTGGAAGTAGATGTGTTGATATGAAATAAGAAGTAAAAGAATTAATTAAACTGCCAAAAGATATGATAAAAAGATTGATTGAAAAATCATGTGAAAGAAATAGAAGGAAAGAAGGAAATGGTTTACAGTAAATAGACTTTAAATTTATTAAGAGTTAATTGAGAAAGGAGAAGCCAAAGAGGCCAAAAACAGGAAAAAGAAACTTTAAAAAAGGCTGGAGCTTTGCTGAATGATTGATAGAGGCAAGAAGCAAGTGACAGGCAAGTTCAAAGTGCCAAAATGTTGAGAAAATGCAAGGAAACTTGGAGAAACATTGAAAAAATAAGGGTTTGAAAATCCCCTAAGTAAAACATATGTGGAAACGCTCAAGTTTTCCCAGAGAAATGTGATAGGAATCACGGCAAACCCGTTTGAAACACATAACATTTGTTTATCTGGAGTAAGACAGCACCAGGTTCAAACCAGAGTCAAGAGCAAGTCATCTGGGAAAATGTTTTGGCAAAAAAGTTCAATCCAGGCGTTTGATTGGCTGCAGTTCAAAGCATGTAGATAAATGTTTTAATGGCTTTGACTGAAAGGTTTAAGTCTAAAAAATGAAGGGATGTTGCAGGGTTTTAATTGACTTAAGTTAAAAGATTTAATATATTATAGAGCATGTTGTGTTTGGCTCCTGGGCACGACATCCAGGAGGACACAACGGGAAATCTTTATAAAAAAATATTTGTGATTTGAAGCTACCCTTGGGTTAGCCTTCAGGACAAAATTAAGGGCATGTACCTAAAATCCTGGAATACAAGATGTACAATTTCTTTTGGAAAAAAGGAATGGAAAAAGCTTGAAGAATATTAAAACCAATGCAAATGTGGATAAACTTGTCTTTATTAGGAGAAATGATTCTACCTATATAGTAGACAAGGGTTGATGATCACTCATTAGGTAGAAAGAGTGGCATAGGGGGTCAAATTGGGGTGAGGTCATACCAGGATCAGTCAAGGGCAGGTATGGTAATCTGGAATGGGTGGATATTGAACCAGATCTATTTGCAGAAGGTGAGGAATTCCCAAAATTGAAAGCAAAACCAACCAAATCTTTACATATATCCTTACTCAAAGGCCATATAAAAATAGCATTAATGGCGCAATTTCTGACATCTCCCCCCTCAATATTAGACACAGGGAGTTGATATTTACTGAGAAATTTGGAGTGAACGCGGGCAAAAGGACGGCCAGAGGACAGCAGCTTCACAGTATACTCAACACCCTTCTTGTAAGTGACTTCACAAGGTCCCACCCAGAAGGAGTCTAGCTTATTGGATCGGCCTCCAGTACAATTTTGATAATGGAGGACTAGGTTAACTACTTGATACTCAAGGAGGGGGGCTCTGGAAGCATTGGAGGGCAAAAGTTCTAAAGCTTTGACTTTGTAAGCAGTAGAATAAGCTGTAGACTGGATGTAAATGATAAAATTAGTCAAGTCTTTGACATTAGCTTCAGGGTTGGCAGATGCATCAACTTTAATCAAAGGGGGTCCCAAGATTGAGGGGGTAGTGGCTTCTTGTCCATACAGCATGGCAAAAGGGGACTGGTCAGTCACTCAATGTCTGCTGAGTCTATACACAAAGAGAGCAGCAGGGAGGAACATATCCCAATTAGCAGCATCAGAGAGGATAAGATTTCTCATGATGGACACCAGGGTGGAATTTGCTTGTTCTACAGTCCTGTTGGTTGACGGGTTATACAGAGCAGAGAAGGATTGGTGTGTACCCATAGCTTCTACAATGGACGTTATGAGGCAGGCATTAAAGTTGGTCCCATTGTCAGAAAGCAGAACCTGTTGCAACATCTTTGATTAATCCCTCTTGGGGAATTAACTCCCCAAGCAGATCACTGAATGGCACACCAAATGGTTCACCAGCCAACCAGTAAACCAGTGGCACCATTATCAGTCAAGCCATCTATGACAGGGATCAACCAATCCAGATCCTAAATAGAACACAACTAAATAAGCCTTGTGACCTAAGAGGAAAATTACTCAGATAAGCCCCATGATCCCCATGATGTACATGGACGGCATGTGGCTTGTCATAATACTATATATTGGCCTATGTTTATATTCAATAAAGTATCATTCTCTTCTTAAATCTTCCCCTTTTTTCCGTTTATTATACTTCCAAGAAGTATAAACTTGACAGTGATAGCACAGGTAGGTTATCCATACCTACCCAACTCAAAGAAAAATTCCTCCTAAGAAAAGGACCCAAGTAATGGTACTCCCTAACAGCTGGAGAGACTACAAGGAAGCACAAGACTTTCCCGCAGGCTTTGTCATCCATAAGAATGTCCTTGTACCCATCAAACAATATAACACTCTCAAAGACTGCAGATTGTTACCCACTGCGCCAAACACAACAGCACCACAGTAGCTTGAGATACCCAATATTGTATTCCAGTGTCTGTGTACAGCTGAAATTGGTGCCTTCACAGGACTGCAGCAGGAAAACGCCTCCCTTTGGATTAATAGTACTGAAAAGTGAATTCAAACAAGTGGAATACCCCAAAAGACTCTGGGTCAGTGAGATTGTTCTCCGGGTTACATGGACTGCATCACGTTTTTTCAGCAGATGGATAGCGCAACACCCCAACCAGAAAGGTTACTGGGAGCTATTCAAGAGTGCATTCCTCAAAAAGTTCTCCATTAAGGATTCCAACAAAGTAATTATGACAGAACTTCAAACCTTCAAGATGACAGGAACAATCAAGGAGTACATTGCTGCATATGAAGACCTACATGACCACGCACCCAACACCATCAACTTTGATGAAGCTGGGCCACGCTTGGACTTCTACAATGGCCTTCCCACACACATTAGACGTCAGTTTGATATGACCTGCTGCAAGAACCTTGAAGATGTATTCTTGAAAGGTAAATGTGTGGCTCAAAAATCTGACAATCTACTGCAACCAACAAGCACAAAGAGAGTCCTTCATCCAAGAAGGATCCCTGATCCAATAAACAGAGCAACCAAGCTAACACCACCAATCCTCAAACTGAGAATTGCACTGCACAAGCCAACCAGGCAAGCACCAAAGATACCAACAAGGAGGGAAAAGCTCAGGGGAGTGCTTAGGCAAGCCACCCTCACTAATCTACAAAACTTGTACAGGGACCAAGATGTGGATTCAATCACCATGATCCAAGTGCCCTCCAGCAACCCTCTACTGTTTGCCGCCCAAACTGGAAATAAACTCCTCACTTATCCTTTCCATTTTTGCAGATATTAGGGAACTGCACTATTTGATACTGGAGCAGACCAATCCCTAGTTGACAAGAAATTTTCTGACCTCATGAAACTACCTACCACCCAAAGCAGCATCATGAAAGTCATCATAGCGGATAACAGAAGCACACCAGTCACTCAAGAGGCAAAACCTTTCTACACCCAAATTGGATATGTGCAAACAACGCTTAGTGGCCCAATCATATCAATCCCCAAGTATGACATTATACTTGGTCTGGACTGGATGAGAAAGACCAAACCTCACATTGGCTGGAATAGTGCTGCCCTCACCATACAGCAAGGAGAGGTACATCACCATGTTTACCCAACCCACCTTGATACGCTTATGAGGGATCATGTATTTGTGAAAACCATGGAAACAGAAGAGGAAACCAACCCTAGCAAAATCAATTGAAGTACCTGCACATACAAGGTCATCCACTTTAAAAATATGGAGTCTCAGCATGAAAAGGACCCCATACAAGACCAGCTAGTTAATGAGTTCCCTGCTGTCTTCCAAGAAAAACTGCCAGGACTGCCTCCTGACTGCGGCATACAAACAAAATTGATCTCAAAGGAAGTGTACCTAAAGCACAACCTATCTACTGGTCTCACATCACAAGAAGACAACCCCCTAAAAGCATACCTTGACAAAGAACTCAAAAAAAGGCTCATATGACCATCAAAGTCACCTTTTGGTGCTGCTGTCTTCTTTGTGGCAAAGAAAGATGGAGGATTCCGCCTGGTCACCAACTACAGAGTGCTCAACAAGATCACAATCAAGAACAGGTATCCTCTGCCCCTAATTGACGACCTTTTTGACTCCCTGGGGGTCCCAAATCTTCACAAAGATTGATTTGACAGCAGGTTACCACCAAATTTCCGTGAAACCTGAAGACATTCCAAAGACTGCATTTAGAACTAAGTATGGATCCTTTGAATGTATTGTTCTCAACTTTGGCTTGAAAAAATGCTCCTAGTACCTTTGTGACCTTCATGAACAAAGTTTTCAAGGAACACATCAAAAAACAAGCAATCATCTACCTGGACAACATCATCATTTACAGTCCCAACCTGGAACAAACTGGAAAGACGTCCCCCTGGTCTTCTGCACCCTTGAAGAAAATTAATTGGTTACAAAACCATTAAAGTGTGAGTTCTTCTCAACAGAACTTTCATTCCTTGGTCACATTATCAGCAAGGATGGAATCAAACCAGACCCAGACAAGATATGCACCATAAATGAGATGCCAGCTCCAAGAAACAAGAGTGAACTCTGAACCTTCCTTGGAATGGTAGGCTACATAAGAAGGTTCATCCCTAAGTGAGGTATCCTAACAGCCCCCATGTCTGCCATCACGGGCAAAACAACCAAGTTTGTCTGGACACCACTACAAGACCAACACTTCTGCCAACTAAAGGAACACATGGTCACTGCCCCTATCCTTCAATACCTGAATTGCAAGGGAATCTATGAGCCAGAAACCAATGCTTATGATTGTGCCATAGGAGGAGTACTCTGTATCCAAACGGCAGAAAAAGACTTCCTCCCTGTGGTGTATGAATCAAGGAAGCTATCTGACGGCAAAAAATATATCCCATACACAACAAGGAGCTGGTAGCCATCATACACTGCCTCATGATGTGGCAATGCTATCTGGAAGGAGCCCAAAACGTTCAGGGTACTTACCAACCACAAGTCACTGGTGTTCTTCAAAACACAACAGCACTTGTCAAGGAGACAAACCAAATGGATGAGTCTCATACAGAGATACCCATTCAAATTGAATATAAGCCAAGCAAGGAAATGCTTACTGCAGATGCCCTGTCAAGGCTATACAGCAAACATTTCTTCTGTGCTGATGGCAACCCCAAATGGCCCATGTTAATCATGGGGAATCTCCAGGAAGGGTTCCCACCTGGCACCCCAATGAAAATCCAAGAGAAGGTCCTTAAGAACAAACACCTTTTCAAAAACGTATATGGCACACTACACAAATACTTCTAAATGGCAACACTGTACCCTACATCCTGTCAAAACAAAAGATTGACACAATCCTCAAATATCACAGAGACCTTGGACACACCTGCAGCAGAAAATTGCATGAATACCTCAAGACACGCTAATGGTGGCCCAACATGCTAGATGATATCAGAGAGGTACTGGAAAAATGCAAAGTCTGTGAGAAGTACACCCGCACCAAAGCACCACCCAAGTCAGTAATACCCGTATACATCACACAACCCTTCAAGGTATGGTTGTTGGATATTGTGGGACCAATGCCTGGCAAAAACAAGGGTAATGAGTACATCATCACAGCTATTGACTATGCAACCAGATGGCCTATAGCATAAGCCATCAAAGAGCACAAAGGCAACAATGTGAGATGCTTCATTCAAAAGGAAATCATAGCCAAATCAGGAAACCTGACCTCTTAATCACAGATGGAGGCACTAAACTTAAGGCCATTGACACCAACATTTACCTTGCCAAAAAGGGATAAAACACATCACAGCCATTCCATATCACCCTCAAGAAAATGTTAAAAGTAGAACAACTAAACGGCAAGCTTGTAGAAGCCCTCAGTAAGTTCTCTGCTAATAATCCAAAGGCCTGGGTTGATATGCTACCAACCGCCCTTATGGTCTGTAGAACTAGAGTTAACCACAATATGGGAAAAGGACCGACAAACTTGTCTATGGACAAAAGCCCGCTCTTGTCAGTACAGCTGCAGGACCACAATTACCTCTTCCCAAAAAGGTGCCAGACAACAGTGACCCCAACGTAATATAAGCCAGAAAAGACCAAGAGGAGATGGAACGCCAAAGGGTTGAAAGGGAAGCAATTCCATTGCAACAAGAGAGATTCCAAGTTGGGGACAAAATCTGGGTTGTCAATCACAACCAACACAAATTGGACCCAGGATTTTGTGGATCAGGCATTGTCATGGAAGTCAAACCCTATAACACTTACCTTATCAACGGAATTGGAGCGCGGACTGAACTAAAACGTATGCACCACAACCGCCTCCACCTGTGAAAAGCAAGAACAGCCCAACAAAACTCCAGGCTCCCTGTTCCCAACGCCAAACTGGATCAATACCAAGCACATATCCCCGACACTCTCAAGAAAATCTCCAAGGCTCCGCCTTCCAGCACCCCAGGGGGAGATGTTGCAACATCTTTGATTACTCCCTCTCAGGGAATTAACGCCCCAAGCAGATCACCAAATGACGCACCAAATAGTTCACCAGCCAACCAGTAAAGCCGTGGCACCATTATCAGTCAATCCATCTACAACAGGGATCAACCAATCCAGATCCTAAATGGAACACAACTTAAATAATCCTCGTGACCTAAGAGGAACATTACTCAGATAAGCCCCGTGATCCCCATGATGTACATGGACGGCATGTGGCTTGTCATGATACTATATATTTGCCTATATTCATATTCAATAACTTATCATTCTCTTCTTAAATCTTCCCCTTTTTCTGTTTATTATACTTCCCAGAAGTATAAACTCAACAAACCTGAGGGCAGCCATGGCAGTAGAAGATATCTTGCAGCAGGAAGTTAGCAGTGGTCTTGGCAGTTGTATCCTTGGTTTCTCTGGCTTTGACCCATTTACTAAAATGATCTACAGCCACCAAGATGAATTGACACCCAGACCTAGAACAAGGAAGAGGGCCAAAAGCATCAATAATCACAGTGTGGAAGGCATGTTTAGGAGGGATGAGCTAGAATTGATGTTGGGAAGGTCAGGGTTGTTGGAGCTGATAAGAACAACATGAGGCGAGGACATCAGGGATTAGGAGGTGCATATTCTCCCAATAGAAGTTCTTGCACAACCAGTCATGCGTTTTTGCTATGCCTCCGTGTCCAGTATCAATGTGAGCTTGGAGGATGATGGCTATTCTCATACTGGGGAAAACGTAGGGCAGATAGGCGTTGTTGACTTTCTTGAAGAGTTGACTATCTCAAATCACAGTATCTTTTGATAGGGCTTACAGTGCCAAGCAGATGTATTCTGGTTCAGTGGTCCAAGAGTCAGGGTATCCTATCAACTTGTATAGACAATCAACGTCAGCAGGATATATAGCTAGTATAGGCTTCCTTGAAAAACCATCAGCATTCTGATGTTGTGCACCAGGACAATGTGCTACTGTGAAATTTTATCCTTGTAAGTGTAGGGCCCAATGGGCTAGCCAATCTTCAGGCTCCTTTAATTGTTGCAACCACTTAAGGAAGGAGTGGTCTGTGACTACTATAAAGTGATTTCTGTAAATATAGTACCAGAACTGTTTTACTGCATGTAAAACTGCCAAGCATTCTCTTTCTGTGACGCTATAGTTCTTCTTGTGTTTGTTGAGGACTCACAAAAAATAGATCACAGGTTGATCAACACCTTCATCATCAAGCTGGGATAAAATGGCACCCACAGCTACTCTACTAGTGTTGGTGTACAAGATGAACTCCTTATCATAATTAGGGTAGACTAGGATGGGAGCCTATTTGAGTTTGGTTTTCAACGCTTCAGAGGCTTTCTGTTGGCTGTCAGTCCACTCAAAGGGTACTTTGAAAAGGAGCTGGACGGGGGTTTGCTTAATTCAGCAAAATCAGGGATAAATTGCTGATAGTACCCCATCATGCTGAGAAACACTTGGATCTCTTGTAGGTTTGTGGGAGGCAGCATCTTTTCAATGGCTTTCATCTTATTTTTCATGGGGTGTATCCCAGTTTGGGTGACCTCATGGCCCAAGAATTCAAGTTGATCTTTGAAAAAGGAGCATTTAGAGGGTTTGAGTTTCAAGCCTGCCTCTCAAATTTTGATATAGACATCTTTGAGGTTTTCCAAATGATCAGTAAAGGTGGAGCTAAATAAAGTAAAATTATTGAGATATACAAGAACACAGGAGAGTTTTAGATCTTGTAGAATGGAGTCCATAGCCCTTTGAAATGTTACTGGGGCATTTGAGTGGGTTCATAAAGACCTTCTGAAGTGATGAGTGCAGCCTTTTCCTGGTCTTCAGGGGACAAGTCCACCTGCCAGTATCCTGATGCTAGATCAATAACAGAGAAAAACTTTGATACTCCCAATTGTCTAAGAGTATCATCAATTCTTGGTAAAGGGTATGAGTCCTTTTTGGTGAGCAAGTTTAGTTGGCGGTAATTCATCACAATGTGATGGCCTCCATCTTTTTCTTTAGGATCAATAATGGGGAGGCCCAAGGGCTCTGAGAGGGAGCTAGGAGCCTGGTATCCAAGAGCTGTTTAAGCTCCTTAGAGACCTGGGCATCTTCTACTTAGCTGCGGCAGTAAGGTTTGGCACAAAAGGGCAGAGCATCACCTGTATCTATCTGGTGGATAACCCCCTTAGCTAGACCATAGTCCAAAGGTCCAGAGGCAAAGATATTCTTAAACTGGTCTAGCAGTTCTAGCACATTCTTTTGTTGAATGGTCAACAATTGTGGGAAGTTGGCAGCAGTGAACAGAGAGAACCTGAGGGTTTTCTTTAGGTAGATTGAAGTTGCTGAAGGTTCAAAAAGGGTAGAGGGACGCCACCTGTTCTGATCCTGATATGCAATCATGCCCTATAACCTGGCCCTTGATCACCTGTATAGGCAGGGCAGTTAGGTTAGCTAACATCAGCTGCACAGGCTTCTTATGGGTCCAGTCCAAAATCCCCAGGCATAACCAAGGCTCTCTGTGGCTTAGGAAATCAGGTGAGTATAGCTCCAGGAATGATTTTTCAGGTAGTTTGTAGGATGTCTGAGAGTTTATAATCACTTGTGAGCCTGGTGAAATGGTGATAGCTGCAGGGGCAAGAAGAGGCACACCTTCCTCTGCATGATAGGAAGGAGAAGGGATCACATATTGGAGGAGTGAGCTCTGTACTTAAGCAAGAAGATACATGTGGGATACTTAAGCACAAAAGTCTTAAGGCGTTTGCCAAGTAGGCGCAGTGGTTCTTCAAAAATTAAAGGGACCTCATGCCCTAAGCGCAAAAGGTATCCATCTCAAAGGTTTACAATCTCATTACATTTGCAGAGTAATTGTGTGCCAACCAGGAGATCATAGCTTTTGTTCTCTAGTACAACAGCAGGGGATGCAATGAGGAGTTTCCCAAACCTCATTGGCAGAGCAGAGTAGGCACCAGAGGCTTGGGTTTGAGCCATGCCAGCAGTACCATATTATTGAGTGTAGTTGAGGTCAGGAGTCAGCTTAATCTTCTTCATTAGCTTGGATGATACACATTGACTGGAGAGCCTGTGTCCAGAATGGCTTTGATTTTAACATTTTGGATTGATACTTCCACACAAATAGTATCTTTCCCAAAGGGGAGCAAGACAGCCAACATGTCCTGTGCATCTTCTAGCTCTTTTTTCCATTTAGCTAACATGCATTTTAAGGCAGGAATTTCCTTATACACAGTCTGCAAGGGGAGAGATACAGTCACATTCTGAAAGAGATCTTCTGCTAGTTCAGCAGCTTCTTCAGAAGAGTCTACCAGGACAGGAGATCAATGAGCCTGGGCTAGATAAAGGCGAGCCACCATGGCCTTGGCTTCACTTGAAGGTGGGCAAGTTGTAGTTGTGGTTCTCCCTGAGAAAAGCTTGTAAGGGACTGACACAGTTTCCAGGACAGCTAACAAAGAGTAGCCATAACTATCTGATTCATTGTAGTCATAATCTTCAGGTTCAGAATCACTATAAAGATTATGGAAGAGGTGAAGGATAGTTGGGCCTGCCAAAGGGGGAGATTCCTTGTCAGAGGGAGGATAAGGAGGAGACGGGGGAGATGGGTCAGCAGAGAGCGTCTCTGCCTCTAAGCTGACCTCTCTTTTCCCAACTGCTCCTTTGGGTCACAACCCTCTACCCAAGGGTTGGCACAGATATGTGAGTGGTGCCCTATTTGACCACAATTGTGACACCCTTGCCTCTTAGATGGCCCACTTGAGCCTAGAGTCATAATACACATGGTGTGGGAGGTGGTTCCAGCTTTGTTGGCCTTATTTTTGCGCACCACAGTACCCTTGTGGGTCAAGTGCATGTCTTGCAAGAGGGTCTTGATACTCTTCATAGACGTAAGGGAAGCTTTTTGGGCCTTAAAGTGCAGACACAGGAGTTAGTTCACCTTTAAAGCGTTTGAAAAAGCTGTGTAGGCTTCCCAGGGAGTTAACTGTTGGCTGGTGATTAACTGTTGTCCTTTGACGTAGAAGCAATCAGCAAATTCAGTCAGAGTTTCCTTGGGTTTAAAGGCGATGTGCATAAATGCATCTTTTTTGACCTCTAAGCTGAGATCTCCTCCAAATTCTTCAATTAGGAGTTGCTTCATGTCCTCCCAAGTTACAATAGAAGGGAGTTTGGGGACCACAACTTCTTGGCACATGGGATGCAGGCAGATAAGAATATGCTCCTTCTTAAGTTCATCAGTGGCCCTGTGCATTGCAGTCTCATAAATTTTCAGAAAGGCAGCAATGGTAGAGGTTTTAGGGTCAAATATCTGCTTGAACAAAGGCTTGTAATTGGGGTCAATGGATGAGGAGGTGAATTGGCTGTTTTCACCTGGGTTGAGGACGTTAATGTGGGGATTGTCCTCAAACTCAGATTTGGCAGCAGGTTGTCTAGCCCAGAGAAGTCAAAGGCTTTCCTCTAGGGTGTCCAAAGTGGAGATGTTTTGCCCACTGATATCCCTAGTGGTAGCAGAAGCAGCTCCAAATTCATCAATCTGAATATGTTGCACTGTTAGGGTGCCAGCAATCCCATTGAGGCAAGTAGTCAGTGAAGTGGTTTGAGCAAACAATGGGATAACCTGTCCATTCATTGTCTCTGTCAAGAAAGAGAGGTTTTGCACCTCTTTTTCCAGTGCATCCTGCCTGTCAGCAACATTATTTGTTATTTCTGCTAACTGATCCAAGGCAAGAGCACAGTTGACCCGGGGTTGGCCTTCCAAGCCAGGGCAACAACCATGATTGCCATGGGTGGGAGTACTAATGACCTTAGCTTCCCCTTCACCTTCAGACTTAGAGGAAAAATCATAGGATTAGAGAGGCATTGTCTCAAATACTCAATTTCTCCTTGCAAGGTAGCTACTTGGTCAGTGAGCGAGGCAATGTAAGGGTCAGGCATAGGTTCTACGGGAGGAGGGTTCTGAGCAGAATATTGACGTCAAGTAGTAGTTTTGAGCTCAGCTATGGCTTCCCATACCTTAGCCTCAAAGTATGATAGGGCCTCAACAGGAGGAGCGGGAGGTGTTGCCTTGATGGATACCACTATATCATCCACATAAGTTTGTACTTGATACAGATTGTTGCCTAATGTATCCTTATTCAATTCATATTGGTGCTGCATATGGCGGCCTAAGGTATCAACATGAGTCCAAACCAGCTTGAGTTATGAATTGACATGCTCCTGAAATTGGTTGAGTTTGATAACCAGTGTCTCAAAGTCCTGATGATGCTTTAGAAGAGCAGCCTCTATTTTTTCACGCTATGTTGCTTGATGCTCATCCAATTTGCACAGTTGATCCTTGATATACCCAGGGAGTGAAGAGCAAAGGTTATTCAGTGATGAGGTTATGTACTTCTGGGAGGCCAGCGAGTCACACTGGTTATCTGAAATACACACAAAGAGGCTTTGGGACCATTCTTGATATGCCATATTTTGAGAATGGTTGTTTGAGACAGTGGTAGCTATAGCATTTAGAAGCTGGTTTTGGGATCCTAATGCAAGTTGATGGTGAACCAGGGAGGGTTGGATTAACTGGTTGACTAACACGCCAATAGTCTCCATTGATTCCATCAGCGCGGGGGGAAGACCAAAGACCAAAAGGAAGGAATACAGATCTTTGGAAGCATACCCAGGACAGAGACCAGGGATAGTGTGCATTGCCACAGTGCCTGAGTGGAGGAGAGAGCAAGCAGCAGCGCGAGCTTGCTCATAGTTGAGAGAGAAAGCTGGAAGGGGGCCCAGGCAGGCCCAGGGGACAACACCAGCACCATTGGGGTTGAGGGAGCATTGGTAATGTCTTCTTCTAGAGGAGGACTAGAAAATTTAGGTTATTTGGGTACTTCAGAAACAAAGGGAGAAGGACCAGAGAATGCATGTGGGAACATAGTAACCAAGGGGCTTGCAGCCCCTGTAGTAAGCATCATTTTGTTATGTTTGGCTCCTGGGGACAACATCCAGGAGGACACAGTGGGGAATCTTTATAACAAAAGATTTGAGGTTTAAAGCTAGCCTTGGGTTAGCCTTCAGGGCAAAATTAAGGGCACATACCTTAATTTCCTGGAATACAATATGTGAAATTCCTTTTGGCAAAAAGGAAAGAAAAAGCTTGAAGAATATTAAAGCCAACACAAATGTGGATAAACTTGTCTTTATTAGGAGAAATGATTCTACTTATATAGTAGACAAGGGTTGATGATCACTCATTAGGTAGACAGAGTGGCATAGGGGGTCATGTTGGGGTGATGTCATACCAGGATCAGTCAAGGGGAGGTATGGTATACTGTAATGGGTGGATATTGAACCAGACCCATTTGCGGAAGGTGAGGAATTCCCAAAATTGAAAGCAAAACCGACCAAATATTTGCACATATCATTACTCAAAGGCCATATTGAAATAGCATTAATGGCGCAATTTCCAACAGAACAGAAGAAACCGGATAGTTTAAGCCTGGGAACCAGAGTTCTGAGAGATAAAAGGACTGAAACAAGGAGCTATAAAAGGGGGATCAGTATGAGGCTTTTGAAGGATTTTGACAGAGTGAATGACTAAAGCCACTAAAGACTAGTTGAGACTGAACTGAACTGGATCAAGTGGAATACCAATTCCATTAAAGCTATACAGAGATCTAGAGCCTAAGATAATAAGCAGGAAGCTAAGCAAGGAGCAGGAGTCCAAGACTAAGGTGCCAGAGTCTAAGATCAATTACAAGGAGTCCAAGAGATTGTTAGAGGACTCCAATTATTGGCACATATCAATTATTTCCCTGACCCCTGGGCTAAATACCAGAAGGTTTCTAAGGGGATCTTCCTTCTGAGAGTGAATAAAAGCTCATTTTGACCCCTATACATATTTCTGAAATACATTGTCCCCTATTAGAGAATGACATCTCCTTCCAACTGGTCCTTGGCTATGACCCAGGAAACACAATGAGAACTGGTGAACAGGAGCCCCACAGGGGGCTAGACTAACAAAGTCTGACTCCCATCCTGGTAGAACCATCCACCAGGATGCCATCCAGTGCAGGACTGGAATGGCCTCCCTTTGAGGCCTCCCAAAAGAGGCAGGCCAAGAGAAGGGAGAGAAATAGGCGTCTAAGCACATAACCAATGCACCAGCAAGCAACCACAGAGAAAAATCCCGGGTAGGGGGGAATCTGGATCCATTAGAGGCTTTTGATGCTGGGAGGGGAGGGATTTATTTGGAACTGACACAAGTTTGTGTTGTTTGGTTCTGGGAAATGGGGTTCATCAGTGCCTGGTTTCTGAAAGGGTGAGAGGTCTTTGGGATAAAGACCTACCCAAGCCAATTTGAAAAGTGTGATAAGGATGATGGGAACCTGGGTCAAATAAAAAAGGGGATTGGAGAGCAGGCCAGGATTAGGAAGAGAATTCTGTGCAGCCAATTAGAGTCTATTCCAAATGCCTGGTGTCGTGGTTCATAACAACAGGAAGATGGGTACCATGGTCATAATAAGTGACTTAAGTAAAGAATACAACATTTTGCATAAGGAGTTTTAACATAAACCTCCAGGCAAATAGGTTGCAAGAACTAGGGTGCTTTCAAGGGTTCAAACCAAGTTTGGATCCTCTTGGATTAGATCTCAACAAAAAACCACAGGTGGACAGGCAGCAGGGCAGGCATACCAAAGAAAATCAGGAGGAAGGAACAACAGCAGAAGTCAGGACAGTAATATCTGTTATCTAATAAAACTACAAAATACAAATATATTTTCAAAATCAGGAGTTTTATTCATTAATCAGAATTGGTAAGCAAGGGACCTGATGGCCCTTGCTTCCATTATATGCATGGGAGAGGTAATAATACCAGGGTGTTATAGGAGAGGGTTTTAGGAAGCAAAAAAGGAGAACCAGTTAGAAGTGCCAACCTAATCTACCCATGGCCCGGGCCCAAGAAATAGGAGCAACAGGCCCAGGTGCAGAGAACATCTGACTGGTTGGCTAAGTACATTCCAGGGACTCAGACACAACATTACCCCTGATACTTGCCTTTGATGCCACAGCTGGAATGTCCACAGAATCATTTTCTTTGGGGTCAGAGACTCCTGGGCCAGAGGAATTGTTTGACCGGAATTTCACTGATTGTGGAATTTTATCCCCAAATTTCCTGGGCTGCAAGTTGGGCAAACCCAGTATAATGATCCTGCGTTTTCCAGTTGTCCTGCCAATTGTTTTTGTCTGGAAAACATCAGGAAAGAAAATAATCTAACTAGATTAATGTCTCCTCCATAGTGAGAGGGACTTCAGGAAAAGGGGAGGAGTTTTGGCCGTAAAACCCCACATAAACGCTCATTCACAGTGTGGGCAAGGCCCTCCAGGTTGCAGAGAGGTTGTGCTTGCACATGGCCTGCCTTTTTTGTGGCTCTGGGAAATATGCCTCTGTCCAGAGTTAGCAGAGGCACTTGGAACTTTACTCAATAGGCTTTGACCATGTAAGGCCCTCCAGAAATAACAAAAGTCCAACCTCTTAGCAACCAAGCAACAGCTGGCGATTATGAAACTTGCTCTCCTGATGAACTTCCTGCAGACCTTCTACCAGAAGAAGCCCACCTTAATCCAGGAGTAAGTGTTAAAACAGCAGGGGTAACCCCCCAGAAAAGTTCTGCACAAGTGACCCTGTACCACTCAAACTAACCGCTCCACAACCCAAAGCCAAATGTGGAAGTCAACTCAGATTTACACACAAGGTAACAGGACTCAGTGACAATCTCTACTTGGTGGACATCTTGATTTGATGCTTGAGTCATTACAAGGATCAAGCCACCCCTATCTAATCCAATTGATTTGATTGTTACAATCATGTTCCTCCTAAAATTATTTACTCAAACTATATAAGCCATATCTCTCAATAAAGATAATGACCTAGTCTCCGCATATTTTCCCCTTGTAACTTGCTAATACAGCACAGTAACAGCATATTATTTATTATTTTGCTTTTTTGAAATCTAAGAAAGTTACACATGGAAGAATTATAGCTGGATCAGAATCGACTAAAAATCCGTTGTAGGAAAATCAGTTGACTGAGCATCTTCCTGCCCCTACATTTGTAGCGAGCGGTGAAATCTGGTACTTTGTTGAGAATAGCGGCACCGGAAGGGGTAACTGACCTGCAATCCAACTTCAGCCGTTGGAAGATTAAGAATTTTTTTAGGGATTTGAGCCGTAGGCTGAAAAGGTTCTATTTATAAGAAAATATTTTTGGATGGAGATATCAGCTTTCTAAGACAATATGATTTGATACAGGTACTTGGATTACATTTAAATGGTTTCTAAAAGCTGTTGCAAGCTTAATGTTGTAGGTGCATCTAGCCTTTCAGGAGTAGATTTTTATTGGATGTCGATCTCTTAATCTTTAAGGAATACTGAGGGAGGTTTAGAGTAAATTACCCTATCCTTGAATCAACCATCAATCCATGGCTTCAGATCCAATATAACTGTCGCTTAAAAGTGGATGATCGATATCAGTAAGTTGAACGAAGGCTTATAATGACAGAGCTATCTTTTTATCGTCCCTGTACTGAAAGTTTGATATGATCGTTCTTCAGAGGTTCAGAGTGGCAAATACATTTGGTTGTAGCATGCAACCCAACTCTTGAAGTTAAAGCTCTACGATTTCCCCATACATAAAAACTTAAAGTAAATCCCGCTTTTTTTAATTGATGGGGTGAAAGCGTGGAGCTCTATTCGACATGTGCTAAATTAGTTCAAACTCAGTTGTGATGGATTGCGTTTGAATTAGGAAATAGCTTTACCTTTTAGTGGGCACGCCATCTTATTCTGCGTCATAGGCAGTGTGCAGGGTCGGCAGGTTTTAGAACTATGTAGATCATCCCAAATTAAAGCTTTGCTGAGGTAAATTACTGCGAAGCTGCACTTGTTTGGTGAAGGCAGGTCAATGATGCACCTAATTAATTATTTTAGTAGAATTTTTTAAACTCCAAGTTATAAAGGCTTGAGGTATGATTTCGAATCCGATAAAATTGGATTCAATATAAACTTAAACTTAAACTTATTTTAAATCGATTGTAATTTTTAGAAACTTTATGGGAAGTAGGCTAATATGGAGCTGGAGCAGCAGCTAATATCGGCCTAAAAGGCTGAGGCGGGCCGGAAAAAGTGTTATCCGATTCCACAGCAGGTATAAAACCACACTATCAGTAGCCAGAATCAACATGAAATTGATTAGCTTGTTACTCGTAAGTCTTGTAGCTTCCCAAGAAGAGGCGCGTTCACTAAAGGTGATTGTACATATGGGCTTTGGAACTCTCTCCCATATCAAACCACTCCTGGAGATGGGAACAGTGCTCAGATCAAGAAATCACACTGTTGTCTATGCCGCATTCGATAACTACGAGAAGTTCAACAAGCCATACCAGTTCCCGTTTGCAGCCCTTGGGGAATTTTCCCATGAAAGGGATCAGCGTGCGAAAATGAAGAAGGATTTCAGTGATCGACAGGTGCACGATCCCATTAAATCCTTGGCAAAGAACTTTGCTATCAGTGCCCCTGCAGCTTACGATATAGTGTATCCTTCCTTGAGCAGAGTTGTGGATGATGAGAAACCAGATGTCATCATCTGCGACTTCTTCTCATCTGCATGCCGTGACGTGGCTGAAATGAAGGGAATCCCACTCATCACTGGCTTTCAATCTACCGACATGCTTGGAATCACTGGCTCTTCCTTTATCACCGATAGAATGTCATACAGAAGCATTACCACCGACAAACTCTCCTTCTTTCAGCGTTTTAACGACAAACTATTAACTCCACTTAAGGCGATGTATCGCCTTGATGCTATGACTAAGGCTGTGAACAAGGCACGGGCAAGGCATGGTGTTCCTCCTGCTTCTCTCCCATTTGGCGATTTCTCTACTTCCCTTGGTCTAGCCAACACCTTTGAAGGGCTAGAGGCTGCTACTCCTCTCCCACCTTACATCAAAATGGTTGGACCAATCAAATCCGATTCCCACACTCCGCTGACACCCGAGCTGACAAAGTTTCTTGATACCCACCCCAGAACTCTATACATTGCCTTTGGTTCTTCTGTTGTCCTTGCCGACTTTGATATTAAAAACCTTGTTTTGGGTGGGTTGACTGCCCTGGAAGAAGGGACTATTGATGGGATCCTCTGGGGCTTAGGGAAAACTGCTGCTGAAGACTTTCCTGAGAAATTCAACATCAATGGCACAGAAATTTCTCGCAACGCTCTTTTCTCGAACAACCATCCTCACATACGCCTCCTTCCCTGGGCACCACAATCTGCCATCTTGGAGCACAAAAACACACGGCTATTTGTATCGCACGGCGGCTTAGAAAGCGCTGTCGAAGCCATGTTTTCATCAACTCCCATTCTATGCATGCCCTTCTTTGGTGACCAACCACGCAATGCTCGCAAGCTAGAAGACGCTGGGGTTGGCAAGTACGTCGACAGGCTTGCCGCCACTCCTGCCACTCTAACCAGCGGCATCAAATACATGCTAGACGACAACGGTGGGATGATCTCTGCCAACGTCAAAAGGATGCGCACTATTGTGCAGTTTGGAAGCCATCGTAAAGAGCTCGGGGCTGATGCTATTGAAGAGTATGCCTACATTGCCCAGGCGTGTCGCCCCTTCAATCAGCAAAAGTATGGTCAAACCCCGTGTGAGCTTCAACATCTGACAATGGCAAGCCGAAATATGCCCTTCATCCAGGCCAAGCTGATTGACGTATATTCGTTCGCCATCCTCCTCTTCGTGGCCGGTCTTTACATCTCGGTCTATGTAGCACGAAGTTTGACTACCCAACTCTCAAAGTCCCCTCTAGACGATGAAAAGAAGGATCAGTAGCTCAACTAAAAGCTAAATCTTATTTCCACAGCTTGCCCCTTCCATTTACTATTAAAATAAAACGCTATTGATGATACTCCTTTCTTAGATTCTCATTTTATTGTTATTTTAATGTATAAAGAGCTTATTTGATCGAATCGGGGCGAATTAGTCATTCATTTTTGGTCTTAAAGGATACACCTTTAGAGCTCCAAGCAGGACTTCAATTGTAGGAAAACATTCAGTCAGCTAAGTTTCCTACAAAGGGGTTTCATTTTATCTCGATACAACTATAATTTCCTCTCTAGGTAACTTTTTTAGATTTGTAAAAACAAGAATTTAAATAAAAGATATATGGAGATACTTCTATAAATATCATTTTTATAATTTTCATAAAAGTCTTCTTTCGCTTCTCAGTAGATCAAACAAAATTAGCTTTAGAAAGGGTATATTGATGAAATCAAGGCTGCTAGATGCAAAAGCATAGAGATGAAATAATTATTGCGTTGGTTAACGCTCAGATTGATAAGTAGATAATTTTAAGCTTTTTGTTGCCGTAAAGCTAAAGAGGTACAAATGGAGGGGAAATAGTTGGATCAAAGTTGACTGGAAAGCTTTCGTGGTAAAATTAGTTGCCCGGATATCTTCCAGCCTCCTTCAAAAGTGGTGGAACGGAAAATGGGTTTTCAGAGAGAAGCTTTGAACCCGCACCATGCCCACCTGCAGCGCTAAAAAGCTCCAGGCCCAGTTACTTTTTTATTAAAGTTTATAGGAGTGGCGGTAAAAGGGCTGCAGCCTTAGGGAATTGGGGAAAGTGTGGACCAATTTAATGCTTTCATTACCTGTCAAGAGTCTGGATGTACAAGCATTCTGGCTACCGCCAACCTACTTAACATCCA